>JARKIF010000027.1:600000-790909 GCA_029378245.1 Roridomyces roridus | reverse complement strand
TCATTTTGGGTCAGGTTCGTAGACGGCGGAAGGTACACCTTCTGTGAGGGGTTCCAAACCATCAAATGCAGTGGGATCGTGAGTACCTATTTCATTCTCAGAATAAAAAATCACAGAGCTTGAAATTTTGCTTACCGTTCACGGCCAGGTCAGTTTCACCATCGGGCTCAGGCAGAGGCAGAGCATCAGGCCCAACCGCCACATTGTTCTTTGAGGTGAGTAGCTCCAGCAGTGGTTGTCGAGCTAAAAAGTTTTGACCCTCGGCCAACGTAGAGCGTTCCAAGGACCATGCTATGGTCTTCTTGTGGTGTGCTTCCAACTGCTGTGGTAACGTGTAGTACATCCCTGGTTGGAATCAATGATTTGGGTGGACTGCAAGTTGGTCATTTCGTTCCAGGATTTGGCCATCTTTTCAAAGTCGATATCCTTCCACTGCTCACTCGGCGAGTGTGGAGTCCCCTTGCGCCGGAAGTGGATATTGTTGATCAACTGCTTGAATGTGATATACCCTTGTGTATACACCGGGAGAACAGGGGAGTGTCAATTGGCGCAGTTGCAGGTATCGATACCGGGTATCGCTTGGTGCAAAGACGGGTGAGTGGTGAGTAGGTGTATCACGATGATGGGGAAGTCCAGCTATTGCCGGGCGGGAAGTGTGGTCATGGACAGTGACTGGGCCAGAGAGAGGAAATTGGGAGGATGCCAATGGTTTCCGATGTTGCAATCCGGGTTGAAAGCACTCGGGGCATCGGGAAGGAAGGTCTGCAGCCAACTTCCACCGCAAGTTCAACTATCTCGTCACGAACCCATAATCATAATGCCCTTGGAATGTCTTTCCTGTCCGATTTTTGTACCCAACCTTGAACCACTGAGCACAATGACATCAAGAGCAAATAAGTACTGACCCGTTGATTGCGGCGCAAAATCCAGTTGACAAGTACACACTCCGCCAGTTCAGGTGAGGCTCGGAGAGAACTAAACACTCGGCGGATGGCCATGTGAAAGCCACCCTCCACAGAATTGGTGCCTCGAACTGTGCGGTAAACAACAGTCCATCACGGTCTCGTCCAATAACATAGTAAAGTGAATACCCAGGATATCGGATAGATATCCAGATCGTGCCGTCTCGAGGAGGTGTTTACACATCTCTGCAGCCTCCTTCGAGAAAAAGGGCGGGTCGCCTTCAAATCCAAAATAAGCCTTGAACAGGATTTGTAGGCGGTGAACCAGAATGCGGCGTGGAGGGATATATCGACGGACACGGCGATTAAGGGCGTCAGTTTTAGCACGGCTGGCGTATGCCCAGCTCACGCCTTTTGCGGCAAGAACTCCTTGAACTGCTTGCAAATCTGATTTGTCCCGAATAAAAATTGCTTCACTGAAATCGTGGCAGAATGCTTTGAAAGTCGGATGCTTTTTGGATAGTAGGCGAATGAGGCGATCCATGTAGTGGAAAGCATCATCCAAAACACGAGTCGGAAGTCGATCCCCTTGCTCTTGAAGAGTGGTGATTGTGAGATCAAGCTCCGAGAAGATATCGGCCACGGACATATCCTGGAACTCGTCAGCTGATGTACAACATTGAAGAAATCTGTCTGCAAGACTCAGACCTCGTTGACATTCCACTGAAACATTTGCATAGCCATGTCTGGATATTCAGAAATGTTGTTGGCCTGCAGGAGGGATTCAATATAAATGAAGTAGCAGGATACAAGGTGCTTACAGTGTCCGAGTCCGAGTCAGAATCATCAGATTCTGCACCCAGATCAACATCTACAACTGTTGGCTCCCATTGAGAAAATTGAGGATCAACAATGAATTCAGCATCTTCATCGTAGCAAGGTTGAGATGCAGGAGTTCCCATATTATAGCCCAGTGGAGAATTGCTGAAGGCGGAGACATTGTTGCGGGAGTGGAGTTGAGAAGTGCTAACGACAGCGCAACCCCCATTTTGAAAGATCCACTCGACAGTTTGCTTGTGAAGTGAGAGGATAGATCCACCATCCAAGACCTGCCTGACATTCAAACAAAGTTGAAACCAAGATAGTGAAGAGACTTACTTTTGTGATTTTCACAAGGGAACGAGTTGTGCTGACGTTGATTTGCTTTGTGTGGCCGTCTGAGTCCATGACAGCATCAATATGCCCAGGATGTCCTCGGACAATGAGGGCCTCAGCTACAGGCTTGCAACCGAGCACCATCATGACCGGTTGGCCATGTGAGGAAGCCTGCTCTGCAGACAATGGTAACCCAACTGATGCCCGAGAGAAGAGATCAGCACCAATTTGCCATTGGCAATCAATATGGCGATAAAGGTATGGGAGTGCATCTGGTGCTGTCGGATGGGGATAAATCTCCTCAGAAAAGGCCTTCTTGAGGACTACTCCAGCAAGAGTGTGGAGAGAGGCAGTAGGGTCAGTGACGGCACCTTTGAGTTTGGCGTAGGCACCCAGTTCAAAAAATGGTGGATTCCGAGAAGACAGAAGCTGTGTCAGTAAAGTCAAGTCGAAGACTTTGGCGAGAATCTCCAAAGTATGGCGGATTCCGACTCCAAATTTGATAATACTTGAATTGGTGAGAATGGCGCGAAGGGATGGGAGAAGATGACTAGGTGATGTGAGAGCTGAAACCTTGAGGTAGAATAAGTTTAGGATGCATGCACTGAAATTACATACATTGAATATGTAGATGCCAAATCGTGTCCGGAGCTGGATAATTTGGAGTTGAGGACGACCATCTGGATTGCGTGGAGGTTCGGCAACAATACTCAGAGCTACAAGATGGACATCATCGGGTTGAGAGCCCATTTGGAACTGGCGGATAATTGTGTTTGCCAACTCCTCCATCTTCATCGAGTCCGATGAGGTCTCCACAGGAATATCCAGCACCCGGGAAAATGCAGGGAGGTCAGTCCACACAGTTACAGGATGAACTGCACTGGTCAGACTGACATTGAGTCGTTCATGGAATTTGCGTTCCGCTGGAATCAAGCATAAGCATAAAACTGAAACTGGGAAATTAAAATGAATCTTACACTGTGGTGCATCAACATAAATTATTTGGGTGGGTGGATGGTTGGCGGCGCTCAGACCATCTTGAGTATTCTGCCACATTTCCTCAACAAAGTCGAGAGCTTTAGTCATGGTGAGGGAATGACAGCGTGTCTGCTCCCACTCATTCAAGACGGTGTAGGCAGCCATGAAAATACGCTCGCCCTTGACGCCACCAGTGTATTTCAAAAACTGGAACAAGGAGAGTCAGCGAGGACACCATTAAAAAGTATTTGCATCTTACGTCAAATGTATGTCAGCCTTTGCAATCGTGAGAGGGAGACTTGCAATATATCGGTCAACATAGACTCGATGTGCGATCATGAAGTCGGTGAAGGTTCCCTTGAGATATGACACGGAGGGGAGTGACCCAGCATAGCCAGCTCTGTCATCAAAGGTAGAGAAAGGCTTGACATCCCGCACACCAAAAAAATCAGCAGCGGCAAGATACATCAGTTCAGACTCGGCGTGCTGCCGGTGCTGGACTTCAGATATCAGCTCTGCGAAAGGTGCGGGGCCAAACCGCGTGGCAAATGTGTTTCGCATTTGCCACATGAGCGTCTTTGATATGGCTGCACGAGTGGTTATATAGGCTGTATGATGTATAAGCTCCTTGGGCAGCAGCAATAAAATGGTTGTACCCGGGAATGCAACCTGCAGAAACCTAGGTAGCTGTGCCAGAATGATGGGATCAGTCCCTCGAAAATGTAGTCCACACCCAGGATCATTGTTTTGTCGGTGATCACACAGAAAGCGGTTGGTGAGGAGAAAATAGTCATTAGGCATAGACCTGACCCGACGAGCAATAGGATTATCATTGAAGCCTGTATATAAGCTGATATGAACACAGTACAAAATCTAGCACTCACCATTGCGGGAAAGGTGTTTGCCGCAGGTGCACTTGAAGATATCGGGTGCACCGGGAAGAAGATGAGGTAGCCAGATACAAACATCACGGGCATAGAGTGGATCTTCAGGGTGAGTGTCGCCACCCAGCCGAATGAAGCTATTGCGGAGGGCAAAAATGGGATGGGGAGGCCGATCAAATAAATCACCGTGCCTGTAGCATAAGGGGTTCCCATGCTGCTTAATCTCCTTCCCAATGCGCTCCTTGACAGAGGAAAGATAGCGCCAAAGTTGATGAGCTGGGATCTGGCTCGTCGTCTTCAGAGTTGCTATCGACTGGATTGGACTCGGAGACTTCATCGAGAAGACTGTCATCGACGCGAATGTCCCCGCGGGCAATATCACCATGCTCGTCATTCTCTGAGATGAATTTGAGCTGGTCGTGGATCTGCTCAAGATTGGCTGAGGTCAAGCTAGAGAGGTATGGTAATTGAATACTTTTCTTTATTGAAAAAAAAGCACATACCAGGATCGAGGCTCCACTGACACCACCCAAGTGCAGACTGAGTCTGTATGACTGAGTCCGGGTTGGAATGCAGACCAAAGGAAGGCGGAGGTGGATCATTGTCTGGGACCGTGCCGTTTTGATCTACGTTGCGGGAAAATTGGGGCTAATTGGTGTGGTGGTGCGGTGCAGGTGACACGGATTGAGGACTGCCTTGGACACCGAGCTGGGGGCGGGTGGAGGCGGGTGTGGTTTGGTTGGCACTTTTTGGCGTTCTGCCAGCACCGTGTGCGGGCTCCGCCGTGCGTTCCGCGGGGCTTCTCAGCGGGTGGATTGGGCTGGGGAGGTGGTGCTAATCGAAGAGTGACAGGACACGTAATCCCAGCATGTGCAAACACAACGGAACGCACGGCCGCGCTCCACGGGAGCCATGGCCGCGGGCATCAAACACGGGAGCTGTCCCCAGCGCTAAGCGAGACTTGGTCTCTTCCTGTCATCGCTAATGAGCCCCGATTACAAGGAGTTGAAGATATTTTGAAACACCGCGGCAGTGGCGGCACTGACCCTGGTGACAGCGCGGTAGTGTGACCAACTTGGCGGCACGGCGCGGTACACCGCGGTAGCGGTAGCGGCAAAAATGCGGCAGTGCGGCGATTTATAGGAGCCCCCCGATTGCCTGCAGGTTGGAGATCCGAGAACGTGAGGAATAGTTGGATGAACTAATTGTTGGGAGATGGAAGATGCATGCGTTGAATTGTTTAAGAGTGTATGAATCCAAGAGAGAGAACCGGCTCACAACTTAAAAGAGGGAGCACGGCGGAGAAGCTGAAAGCCTATCCGCCCAGAGTCAGCAGTGACATTGCGGAATCCTCCGGTGTGAACAACTCGCCACTATGTCCGGAATAAGAATCAGATGTTGGCATCCACATACTTCCGAGATCCACCGGTTTCGAGTCGGCGGGATAGAAATTGGGACCACCCTATCGAGCCGTCCCGTCGTGCTTTTACCAATGAGCACAGGCGGCAATAAGAGGAGCTGGAGTAGCGGACAGTGAGTGGACCAGCCGGTAAGCCGCGAGTAAAGATCCAGATTCGGGTCCATGTCACGGAAACAGTGGTTAGTAGGAAGAAATGACCAAAAAAATTACCTTGAAAGGAACTGACCGGACAAAAAGGCGGACCCACGGGGTGTCAAAGATGCCAATGTCGTGATCACACACAGAATGGAGCTCGAGTGGCGGATTTGAGCATTTGGGACACTTCCTCTGACCTGTAGGATTTTTTCGCCCAATTTTTCTAGGATTTCTGGGCGATTTTGATGGGCTGATCTTAAGCCAGTCCGGACAAAAATTCGGGAAAATCTGGATGTTACAACACAGTCCGGACAAAAATTGGCGTCCGCGCGACGCCGAGTCCGGACAAAAAGTTGGAGGGGTCGATTTTCGGACTCTGACCTTATGTGGGATAACCACCGGTCCTGCTTCCACATTACCAGAGAGGTGGCTCGGTTTTGGGACATTTTCACATTCCCGTCCATTCAACAAAACGAGCGCAGTATATCTACAAATGAAAGGCAATTGCCTAGATCTTTCACATGCTCGCCGCCATTTGCCTCACTAAAACGCCGCATTAACCACGGTGGCCCAGGAAGTAAGTCGAACGTACCCCTCCCAATTATACGCTGCGCCGACCCGGGGTCCTGTGGAGACCAAGTCATGAGACGAGATTTTAAGTGGAAACTTGTGCCCACCGTGGGCCGTGGTGAAATAATAGTATAAAGGCCTAGGGGAAGGTGAGTATTGTTTGTGGATACTAGCTGAGTTGTTTTGAGTTGTCAAGAAACTTGTAAGGGAGAAGAAAAGGCACCGAAGTGCTTGCGAAGGTCTACAATTCATTTTAGTTGAACAAAGATAAAAAGAAATCGCTCACAGGTCGAAGTGCTTTCAAAATCATTGGGCCGGTCACCGTATGAAATGACATAGTCCGCAAATCTAACACCATTTTCCTGCACCGACCTTTCAGATCGGCCTCGGAGGATCTATTGTGTTCCAACGCACGAGTTTACGCTCATCAGGTCCACCTTGTTCAAAACCAAGATGATATTCGTTCTCTCGAAAACGGAGGAGGAGACAACATCTTTCCAGAGTATGAATGAGTCTTCCTGATGGATGATTCATAATGAATGTAGAGGACGGAGTGGAATTTATTCACGAGGCGATTTATTCGGGGGTTGTCTACCAGCTTTTGGTCGAAAGCCCAGATGGGCGCAAGGAAGATAATGCTGTCCCTGCAAATCGGGAGCCATGAGTTGTTGGCTTCGTTTTGGTGAGGACTGCAACGCACATGTCATTCATGGAGGAGGTGAGAACTCCTGCTGACTATTAGTCCAGGAGCGTACGATGGTTTCTACTCCTTACCTTGCTGATCGAATATATTTCGAGATTTCCAGCTGGTTAGAATCGGAGAGTACTCACCTGTACATGGCGGCCTTGCACCAGACTGATCAGCAAACAAAATTTCGATGAACGCGTTGAACTCACCCTCGTATATACTCCAATCGCGGCTGACGATTCCCGAGGAAGAGCCCCTCGCACCTCTCATCTTGATACGACATTCTGACATTGGGCCTAATTTTGGTCTCAGCCAAGTTCCACCAATCCAGTCCACAAACCTGGGTTTTCACTCCAGCTCGTAGAATATGCTCTAGAAGTGGGACGATAAGCTGCAGTCGGATTCCGGCAACAATTCAGCTCACCGTTCGAGGGAACATAGTTCTTCACCATTACTTCATCCAAGCAATCGAGAAAGCTATCACATGCAGAAGTATTGCTCCCAGACCAAGAACATGGGACGTACAAACCAGACGTCTCTTCTACTCGCATTATCTGCTTCGTCAGCACTGTTTGCACCGTCCCATCGTCCCACAGAGCTTTCATATCGTTCTTGAGCGAGTTGGATCTTCAAAGAGTTTCGTGAATGTTGCCAGTTCCGCGTGTCCCATGGGACATATTGTTCGGCCAGGAATCCATGCAGCGACACAACGCTGCCGGGTCAAGTTTCTGAAAGTGAAGCAAAAGGCGATCCCTAAGTGCAAGGAGCTCCGCAGGCAGAATGGGCTCGGTATGAGAACCGTGGTTTTCCCAGAGCTGAATTGCCTCGAGGATTACTTGAACCGAGCGGACGACGCTCGCTTGGATGATGGGGCGCCAGGAGGCTCGTTCGGCGTGAAAGGCCTGCGAAGATTTGTCAGGGAGTTAAGAGATTGGGCTAGCCATGCACTTCGGCGTCATGAACGAGTCGGAAGTCTGCTCATTGTCAGACTGAATTCACTGTAGGCTGCGGCACCTACTGTTCAAAATAGTGGATTTGCCTACATCCCTCTGGCCTAAGCACAGGTCAACTTGTAATAAAAGCCGGAACCGAGACTGGATACGTACCGAGTAGTAGCAATTTCACTGGACGTGCGCTCGTTGGATCTGTTATGGCGGATTAGTCTGAGATAGCTATCCCATGTCTACGCACCGCTCTTCTTTTGTCGAAAGATTCGCAGTTGGCAAGGCAGGTTCTTCATCGCAAATGAGATTAACTGAACGGTCCTCGGTTTTCATCGCCCGACTGTACCATCAGGTCTGATTGGGAGAAGATTGAGCATTTAGTATAAGACAACTATCCCACATCTACGCACCGCTCTTCTTTCGTCAATACATTGGGCAAGGCGGGTTCTTCATCCCAAATGAGATCAACCGAACGGTCCTCGGCTTGCATCGCCCCAATTGTACCTTTAGGTCTGATTCGGGGAGGATTGAGCACCTGAATACGCCAGGTTGAAAGGCACGGCACGTACACTGGGACGGGAATATCCAACTCGACGACACGAAGGATCGTGGGCACGACAGCTTCGAATTCCTCGCTCGTGGCACGGGAGAACGATGTCGGTAGCAGTATCGCGGAGCGTGGCCTGTGGTTCCTCAAGTTCCCGAACGTATTCGTCTAAAACAGAATGCGACTGACCCGCGCAACAGTTGAATTACCTGCCAAAAGTGCTCGTACCAAGGCTGAAGACGCTGCGTCGCACTTTCGAGTTTTTCAAGCCAAGTCAATATTCCCGCCAGAATCTTGTCAGCAAAAAGGTCAGTCCCATCGTAATCAACAGACGGTTCCATTGATTCGAGAAGGATATCCAGAGTCGGGACATCCAACCCCATATCCTTGCCAATTTGAACGAGTTTCAAGCACAATTTCTTGGCGACGTCGCTGTGCACGGGGTCTGTGTCGTTCCAGAAGTCGGGAAGGTCCAGAATCCCCGCAAGATATCGAACGCAAAGTGCACCGGTGAAAATAGATTCTGTTCTGAAGGAAGTTATGATCACCTGGTATCGACTCGGAATTTTTGAAATTCACTCACTCGCAATCGTGTGCGATGATGAGACGTTCAAGAACGCTAAGGCCTCCATTGTCCATTACGCAGTTTGTCAACCGTGCGATGGGCTGTTCTTCCACAATGGGGGCGATGGCTGTATCCGAGAGGCAGATTGCGGCGAAGTCCCTCCAGAATGTCCACTTGCCGTCCGGAGGATGTTCACCATCTCGATTCCAAAGAGCCGAGATGTCTTCCATGGTCCTCGAAACGCCGTACATGGGTCTTGAAGCGAGAAACAGCGAGCGCAACCAGGAAAAGATGTGGTGAGGTCCACTATCGCCCTGAAGGCTTGGATTTGTGTTTTCGCCGACTCGGTGCTGCGAAAGTCAGTAACTGATACTCGAAGAAGCGAGAACGAACGCACGCGCGAGTATACTTTATCAATTTGGCGACATTCCTCTCCAGTTTGGGCGGAACATCGGTCTGTAGACGAGAGAGGCTCGAGGTTCGCTCTTCTCCATCACCGAGCATCGATTGAAAGTTTTGTGCCACGGAGATTGGACCCCATCCACACTGGTGAGCGAGTCGATTGGCCCGCGTCTCTAGAACCTTGCCACAGGATGAGTACATCTCGTTGAGCGTGCGGCCAGGGCTGGGAGTGAATGCCAGCTCCCATTTTGATTTGTCGGGTGAGGGTTGGATAGTAGCTGACGAGGAGTAGAGGACCAGCGATCCTGGATGGTCGGTATTAGCCATGAGTGTGGTGGAAAGGTGGGTGGTGGCCCAGTCGTCGCACACAAGGGGGTACCAACAAATGAAATAAGTACTATACGCCCCTTTTAGACTCAAATGAGGTCTGGCATACAGGCACCTACCGTGAAATGTCTCAGGGTGGCGTGGTTGAGGAGATACGGCCACTTTTGTGGGCGTGATCACCTGCCTTTTATGGGTGATGGCATACCATATATAGGCAGAATTGATCCGATCATTACGTTAGTTAGTCCCCTCGCTCCAATTTTTTTTTTCAAAAGTTGCTGGCACTGAGCCGAAACGTCCAGAAAAAAAATCAGAAATATATTAATATTTTTTCCGGCAAAAACGGCCAGATCTCCACGAGGACGGACCTTGGACACATTTGGAGGTCAGATTTGGATTCGCAGCCCATTTAACCCCTAAAGGGGCGTATGTTCCATCACCAAAATTTCGGTACCCCCTTGGTCGCACAGCAGGCGGACACAGCCCGTGTGAGGCTACGGAGTTCTTGATGTAGAAGTCGTAGACACGGAGATTCCGAGTGTTGCAGATTCGTCGTAAACACGAGGCTTGAGTCGATAAATCTATAATATTCAGAATGCTAATCTACTGGCTACGAAATGAACCATTTATACCTACAAGGGTGGTCCGTGCGCCACCCACCTGACCGCTGCGCCGCAGGTTGAACCAGTGTTCAACTGTGCCCGCAGTTGGCGCGCAGCGGGAAGCTGTACAGTTTGCTGTGCTGATCGCCGTGATCGCCGTGATCGCCGAATGTGATCCTTACATCCGCCCTCCGATGATCTCACATGATCATCAAATATCACGTCAACGGTCACTCGGCTATCCGGCTCCGGTCCTCCTTGACACAGACCGTCATCTTGTCTCTGCCAGCCCTCCTGCTCTCGCACCCTCCTTTGGTCTTCCTCACGGAATCAGTTAGTATCCAATGTCCATATTCCTTCCAGCGCACATGCCCTCCGCCTTTCCATTCGGACCATTCCTAGTCTTTGTCCGAGGCAGAGGAGTCGCCGCCTTGCGTGTTCCAATATCCTTCTTGCTCTTCATCAGAGGAGGATTCGGAACCAGGTGAGTCCGAATACTCGTAGCGTGCTGCCCCGACTGACACCTCATGTCTTTCCGGACAGTTGCGCTCCTGGTGACCAACCTCTCTGCAATTGAAGCAGCGTCCCTCCGCGCGAAGAGCATCTTTGTCTTCGGCAGATAGCCGTGTTCTCGAACCCATCGGCCGTCTATCACTGGCATTCCGTCGCCCAGTGCCTGTTGCCTGCCGCCCACTCGAGTCCTCGGCTTCCGAATGACTGGAATCCGAGCTGTCTTCCATCGAGTTTCCATCATCGGTTTCACTTGTCTCCGATGTATACTCCCAGGTACGCCGAGCCTCCTTGTCCGATTCCCAATGACTCTTCTCCATCTCCAAGGCCTCATGCGCACTCTCATAACGCAAGGCCCACTTCTCCAATCTCTCGAACGATGTGTCCTCGGGGCTCAGGCCTTTCTCGAGCCACTTTACCCGAACATATGACACGGCGCCGTCCCAAAGGATCTGGACCAATTGTTGCTGGCCTACGTCGGGGAATCGTCTCGCGAGACTCTTGATGTCACGAACAAAGTCGCGGACCGTAGTATTTCCTTGGTGCGTGTTCAGCAGTTTCCTGCGTAGCCGTTGTTTGATGTCCGTCGGGAAGCAGTGGTCAAATAGTGCACGATAAATACCCTTGATCGTCCACTTGTGCATGTCCGACGCAACATGATCCATGAAGAACCGACTGGCCTTCCCACTCATAAAATTGACAATGAGCTTGATTGCGAATTTGTCGGTGAGGCCGGTGAGTTGTTGCCATTGGTCAACCGTGAACGTCCAATGGTCAAATAGGTCCAACTCTGGTTTTCCATCCCATACGAACGGTGTCTGGATCTCCAATCCTTTGGTTGCCCTCCGCATCTGCCTTGCCTCGGCTCGTTTCTTTCTATCCCGACACTTCCTGGCAGCATGTTTGTTGAGCCTGCCACTGTGTTCAACTTGGGAAGAATGCGAGTCGCCCGAACTTGAGTCCTCGGATGAACTTGAAGAACTCGAGCTGCTGGGGATATCCGGTGGGTCCTCAGATATAGTCTTCCTAAACCACCCGCCCTCCGGCATCTGCGATGCGGGCCTGACGAAATACGGCTTCGGCTCCCGCGACTTCCGAACACCTTTTTGCTTATGTTCGACGCTTTCAACGCTGATGGCCATGAACTCGACCCGTGGCTCTGGATGGTATCCCTTCGTCACCGACTGTGTGCCATTTTCAACCATCAAGTTCCAAGTCCCCTGTGGTGCTGTGCTGAGATGGTTCTCGTAGTTACCGGAGCCAAACCAGCGGGGAAAGAACTTTGAGTCCGTGACACGCTCGACACGCCGTGGAATGTGGTGCGTCGATTTCTTGGTGACAACCCGGGGTAGAACAAACCCATCTTGAATGCCCATCCAGTCCCTCGCGGCATGTGTGAATTTCCTCCGAGGCAATCCGTCGCTCTCGATCCCACGCGCGCTGACTGTTCCGTCACCGATCCCTCCGGAATCCTCGCCCTCCATCGTTCCCGACCGCCTATGCTGTCCATTGAGATCAGAGGTGCGTCCGTGTGGGTGAATTGAACCCAGTGCACTCGGGGCTGTAGCCGGCAATCCCTCGGCATCTACCCGACATGCAGAAAAACCCAACACACTCGGGGCTCTGGCTGGCAATCCTTCAGCACATACCCGACTTGTGTTGCACTCGCCCCCCATCCGTCTTGAACGCGTGTCAAACCCAGATGAGGATACCTGCGAGTAAAACCCAGAAACGACACTCGGGGCCGGCAATCCCTCGGCACATACCCGACTTGCGTTCGACTCGCCCTTCATCCGCCTTGAACATCTGTCCGCCCCGGATGAGGATCCCTGCAAGTCCAATCCAAAAGAGGCACTCGGGGCTCTGGCCGGCAATCCCTCGGCACATACCCGACATGCGCACTCGCTCGAATCCTCGAACGAGGCACCAACCTCAGCCACCTGCCGCTGGATCAACATCCACGAGGCCCGAGCCGTTGGTGAAAAAACCCCAATGCAGTCAGGGCTCCACCCGAAAATTCTTCGGCGTGTACCTGACCTGCGTCCTCGTTCGATCCGTTGAACGAGCTCCCAACCTCGGCCACCTTTCGCTGGAATGTCTCCCGCAGGATCCGAGCTGTTGGTTCCAAAAGGCAATACCCATGAACGCGAGTACCGACCATCCTTGTTGTTGTTACCGTTGTCGATTGTCGAAATGGGACTGGGTGATCCATCCGGTCCATGTCTTGAATCTTGAATTTGTTGAACTTCTTTGAGAAAATTTGGACTCAAAAAAAATGTGAGGCTACGGAGTTCTTGATGTAGAAGTCGTAGACACGGAGATTCCGAGTGTTGCAGATTCGTCGTAAACACGAGGCTTGAGTCGATAAATCTATAATATTCAGAATGCTAATCTACTGGCTACGAAATGAACCATTTATACCTATTATCTGTGACTGACCTTCCAGCCACCTTAAGGGTTTTGTGTATGCTGAGAGACCACGAAGACTCACTCCGAGGGTAATGGCATGTCAGGTTGTAGGCTAGGTTATTCCGGACTGAATGAGCCCCCAAGCACGAAATTTCATGACGTTTTGATGTGCCTGTGAATATCTTTCGGAGACAGGTCCAAAAGTGGACAAAACTACACAGCCAGCCAGGCGTGGGAATCATTTCGGCCAGCTCATCGCCTCTCTCTTTCTGGCTCGCCCCGCCCCGCTCAAGGCCAAGACACCCAAGAAACCTGTTCGGCAGACAGACTACACATCCTACACGTATGGATCTACTCGTTACTCGCCTTCAGCTTGCTGTCAATGAGATATTTGCGCCTCGACAAGAGGAGAGGATCGTCAATATTCATGCGTCCCAGGTATGCTTCGAGACCCGCACAGTCGTTGACGCTCTCCAACGGCTCCCAGGTAACATCGCCGTCTGTCCAGACCACCTGAAACTCCAGGTCCCTTCGTTGTTTCCACCTGTGGCCGTTCAAAGACGCGACACCGATCTCTTCTTCGTCATCCGCCTCGTCGTCATCGTCAGAGTGGGTCTCTGTGTCGGAGGGCAGGTCTGTGGCACGGGAGGGTGACATGGCGAGTGGGTTGTCTTCTTCTTCATCTGACGGCTCTGATTCCGCGTCAGCGAGGGGTTCCAGTGTGGCATCAAGCTCCTCGAGATCGGTTTCTTCGGCGGAAGATTCTTCACTCGGCTCGTCTTCGTCACTGCTGTACTGCGCTTCAGCCCGACCTCTGCCTCGCCCGCGAGCAGCCCCCGCTCGTCCCCGACCTCTGCCCGCCCCACCCCGCCCACGCCCACGTGCCCTTGCCGCCGCCCTAGCAATCTTCGCCTCCTCCCGCTCCGCCGCCTTCTTTGCTTTCATCTCCGCTCTCGCCGCCTTCGCCGCCTCCTTTTCTGCCGCCTTGGCCACCTTGACCGCTTCCCTAGCTGCCTCCTTCGCCTGCTTCGCCGCTGCCTTGATTGCAGCTTGGGCCGCTTTCACCGCATCGTCAATCTTCTTCTTGCGCTCGGGAAAGACATTCTCCTTCAGATCGGAGAAGACCACCTTCCACCGTTTACGTATGAGCTGATTCCAAAGGGCGTCAATATTTTCATCGCTGGTCATCTGACGCGCCGCTGCATCTGAAAACTCCGGCTTGCGTTTGTTCTTCTTCGCATATAATCCCTGACGTAAATTAGCATTTTCACGCTCCATCAGCTTCATCTGCGTGTAGTTCCTCTCCAGATCAACCCCAGCTGCTTTGAGGAGGCTCCGCAGCTGATCGTTCTCGGTCGCCAACGCTCTCCGAGAAGCTGTCTTCTTCACTGGGGAAGGCATAGCAATGGCATACGCAGCTTGCATCGCCTCTTCATTCGGTGCGGGCGGGGCGGGAGCAGAGGCGGTGGGTGTGCATGGTGGGAACTGGCTTGCCGAGCGGTTGATCGGTGTCGACGGGCGGGTCGGGGAGGATGTGGGTGTGGACGGAATGGAAGTACCCGATGAATCTAGTGAATGTCAGTTACAGTATGAACATGCCAATGAACTTATTTGACGTACGGGATTGAACTGGCGTTGTCGATGGAGTAGAGTTGGGATCCACGGGAACTAGTAGAGCAGGTAGGCACGCGCCCACTGGCATAGCCGCCCGCGTATCGTAGTTCAAAGCTGGTGCAAAAGCGACCTTGGGAATAGCGTCCTCGTCGAGTGGTTCGATACCACATTTGCGGAATGCCGCAATGATGTTGGATTTCGTGAGCGCCTTATCTCTGGCTACAGCATAGTTGGAGAGGAGGTTGTATTTATCTATCAGGATCCCAATTCTGTGTTGCTAAACAGCCAACGAATGAGGACATTCCCATAGAGACGATGCTTCGTTCAACTTGCCTCCGAAACTCTGGACTTCCAACACGATGCGAGAGGGCTAAAGACGCCGACGTCACAAGGTTGAAGCGCGTGTGTCGTATGTGCAGGAAGACGTAGGACCACAATTCTGTGTTTCTGAAGGACGACGTCACACACTCTCAAGAAGAAGAAAAGAGTCAGCTTTACCTGTGCGAAAGTAACGAAGCGGTGAGTGCAGTGGCTGCTGTTCCCGTCAACAATCAGGAGACGATAGTCGCCGGGGTCGTCAAGGAACTTGGCGGACTCTGAGGCAAAGTCCTTTTCCATCCACAACGACCCAAGCTCGTGATCCGTCCACCCACGTTCGGATATGGAGATACTAAGGCCGGCGTGAGTGGTAGCAAACAAACCTCAAGCAAGCAAGCAACGGACCTCGCATGACACGGATTGTCTTCTCCCCAACGCAGGTCCCGGCGCTTCCCCTGAAAGACCACCCCCGGGCGTATTGCATTCCCCGTGGCAGATATACATTCGATGATCGTGACGAGGTCTCGGTTACCGCTCTCGATCTTGGACACGACCTTTTGGTCACGGTCAACAAGAGCGGGGACCCTGTCACCCACACCCAGTTGGATTCCCTTTTATAGAGAGTCAAGACGAAGCATAATCGAGAAAGGGTGGGTACCTTTTCGTCCATATTCCAGATATTCTGAGGCTTCACGTCGAACTCTTCAATGGTTTCCCGGAGGAGCTCAAAGTAGTTGTGAACTGTAGTTGGATTCAGGGCTCGTGCACGGCATTCCTCAAGGCTATTCGTCCACTGATTTTACGTGAGGCGCCCGTCGATAGTTACAATAAACGGTCTAGTACCTTAATCTTGAGGTCGGGGTGTCGTCTCTTGAAACGAATAGGCCAAGTAATCCCAAGCGGTGCGCGATAAATATCGGCTGCGTACGCGCCGATGTCGGACAAGGTAAGAGGAATGCCGCGTCTACCGAGAGTCTGAATTTTGTCAGTTGACGGTCACAGCGAAACGGTGAGGATTCACGCACTTTGATCCATTCCACCAGCACCTCCTCCTGCGGCACAGAAAGTTTGCGCTTCTCAATTTGAGCTTCTGCCCGCCCGACGGCTCCCTTCAGACGACCCTGTAAAGTTCCCCGGGCGACAGCGTAGTAAATGGCGGCTTTCCGCTGCGACATGAGACCGCTTTCAATAACGGCCATGGCCTGCTGAATTCGCTGTTCCATCGTGAGGTGCTCGATATCGTCCAGCAGGTCAAGATCGGTCTCGTCCAAAGTTTGTGAGGGAGGATTGGTCTCATTCGGTTCAACGGGCGAATCTTGAGCGACGGCAGTGCCTCTTGTACGCGGGGGCATGCTCAGTAAGGAGAGACGCACAGAACCGAGACGGAAATGGGGTGGGCAGTGGGTTTCGCGCAGTGGGTGTATATCGAGCCCCAGCCCTTCATGTATCATTCAATGAGGTAAAGCGGCTCGCAGGCATCGAATTAGAGGGCGAATATACATCAGTGAAAGGTGATCGAATATGGATTGGCGTTGTCGATGGCGCGCACTAGTTCCCCAATAGCGGCTGATGACGACCGCCTGTACGACGTCGAGATACGTCTTGGGCTTCGAATGAGCTTGTAGCAAGACCAAGGCAATCGTATTGACGTACCACAACCCGTAGTCACACTACCCGGTCAGCGGTCCCTCACAGAAAATCTCGAAGATCGGAGGTGACGTGTAAAGGCGGTTTGATGTATCGGCCGCAGTAACCGACCAATAAAATCGCTAAAATCACGCGAATAGCATTAAGGGAATGCACTTACCATGGTGAACGCCCATCTCAAGTTTTGTGGTCCTGGTATCAAGATTGAATCCGATACGGCGCTTGCGCGGATGCACCTTTTCAGGCGGATTTTGCTCTGCAACGACGAATGTCCGCGAGGATAGCAACGCATGAAGGGGGCTGGGTGACCCAAGTTGTCTTCCAGGAGTAACAGGACTTCTGCTGAGCAGAACGAGTACCGGACGACGTGGAACGAGGCAGTGGTCGGGAAGAACGAGGCGATTTGGCATAAGCGATGTCGTGCCCAAAATAAGAAAACAAGCACACGTCAACCCCACCGCTCCGACAAGCGAGCGTGGCATCTCATCAACACCACCAATGGCTGTCAAATTTGACATGGGAGGTCGCCTATACATCCTTTCCAACATACGAGTAAAAGTGGACCAGCAGGGTAAGCCAATCCCGTACAAAATCCAAGTGGCCGGATGGCTAGGCTGGCTGGATGGCCAGTCTCAGATAATACAAGGGTGGTCCGTGCGCCACCCACCTGACCGCTGCGCCGCAGGTTGAACCAGTGTTCAACTGTGCCCGCAGTTGGCGCGCAGCGGGAAGCTGTACAGTTTGCTGTGCTGATCGCCGTGATCGCCGTGATCGCCGAATGTGATCCTTACAGCCCGGTCGACAGCACTTGACATGCGAAAGGATATGCTGCGCCACAGAGATCCGGTGAGAAGCTTGATAGCAGATTGGAGGAAATTTTACTTTTCTGTACATGAGTGCAACATGAGCGTTGAAGTACTGCTGAATGTTTCCGCCAACTCCATAACCTCATCGACCACCCACTTTTCCATTCAATGCCGCTTCTTGGCCGCTTCCGTTTCAATTCCGTTTTGACGAGGCCGTGGTATGCATTAGTTCCGAGAAGCATCACCGCGAAAAGAGGTAAGGATGCCGCTCCGATGAGCAGTCGTGGTCTCGACTCTCGAGTGGTGGTTGTCGCAGATCAAGAGCGTGTGGCTGTGTCCGCCGATTTGATCCGTCATCAAACGTCGGTCGATTGGTCATCCGTTTCAACATTGAACATCGTCAACTGGTCGGTCAAAGGCAAGTAACATTCGCAATGATATGAATTGACCTGTAAATTACAGTAAAAGTCCCCGGGGAACCTGAGCAGTATAAGTGCTTTTTTGAATAGAGACTTTGCGGTGAGCCACCCAGGTGGCTCGGATGGCATGTGGTACCGGGTGGCTACGCTGGTTGGTGGCTTTCTGGTGGCTGGATTTATCTTGTCAAAATGGTGAGTTGAATCGTATTCTGTGCCTCCTACCACTCCCACCAAGCCCAGAGAGACAGACGGCTCAGGGATAGCAAAAATACGCCGTAGTATCGACTTTTAGGCCTCAAGATACGTCGGTTATGGGTGTGTATAGATTTGGGAGAAATTGGGACTCTGTTTCAGGTCGAAAGGCAGCGAATTGACTTCCCTGGGGCAGCTCCGATGCACGCCATCCGAGCCACTAGATGGCTTCTGGTGGCTCACCGCAAAGCCTCTAATGCTACAACTTCTCATTCAAAAGGAGAAGAAAGGCACCGAAGTACTTCCGGAGATCTACAATTCATTTTCAGTTCGATTCCAAAGTGAAAAAGCTCACAGGTTGAAGTGTTGCTCACTTAAGAAATCAAGTAGTCCGCAAATCTATCGCCTTCCTCCTGCAGCAAACTTTCAAATCGGTCGCTCCTCATCGAAGTTGGAAACAGGTGGAATTCCGCGCGAGTTGTGCAAGTTGAACGTTCTTCAATGGAACCCATGCTATGTACTTGGACGAAAGAAATCCTAGAGCGTCTCGGTGTCCCGCATTGATGAAACTTTGACTAGTCGAAATACAACACGTCAAACCTTGGTGGCATGCCCAAGCCCGCTAAGATTCCACGCCACAAAATTGTTCACAAACGGCACGGGAGAAAATATGCGCATGCTCACGACGCGGAACCAGTGCGCCCAAGTCATCCCACCCGCCTCCAGATTCGCTACACCTTGTACCAATTTGATCACGGTCCAGGCGACCTCTCTCCGCGTCTTGGAATACGATTCCAGAATCTGCGTAGCTTTTGCCTCCTCGCCTTGCCTCCTCGCCGTCTGGTGCCTGTCAATCGCCAGCGCCAGCACTGTCCCGTCGCACATGCCGAGATTCATACCCTGCCCGCCCGCTGGTCCGTGTGTGTGGGCTGCATCGCCCGCAAGGAGGATGTACGCCCCACGCTTGGTTCTATGCAGGAACGAATCTGCCAGAGCCGGCCGTGTGCGGAAGCGTGCTGCGTGTAGCAGTTTCGCGATCTTGGGCACGTTGCGAGGCGTCGTCCGTGAACCAGGACCCTTTGCGTCCAGAATGCCCTGCAGGTAGGCCAGGTCGGGCTCTCGTGGCGGGGTGCCCGTGACTCCGACGTAAAGTCTGAAGAGATTGCGCTCTGGGTCCACCGGGTCCTTCATTGGGGCCATGAGCACGAATCCTTGTTCCCCGATATTCAGCTGCACCGCATCCCGCGGGACGTTGTCCGTCGGTTTTTCGTACACGACGTCCGCAACGATATAGTTGGAGTCTTGCGGGCCTGGGACCGCCTCCTTGTTCGTATAAGGGTCGCGCAATGTGATACCCGCGAATGAACGCAGGAAGGACTTTGGCCCGTCAGCGGCGACGACGAACCTGGCGCGCAGCTTCTCCCCGGACTCGAAAAGCAATTCAAACTGTTGGCCCTCGTTGACCTCCTTGATCGCTTCCATCCGTTTGCCAAAGTGGATACTATGGCCACTCCGGCGTATGCCCGCGCGCATGGCTTCCTCCACCGTGTGTTGGCCCATGAATATCTGGAATGGGTATTTGGTCCGGAGCTTTGCGAACATGATATTGAATACAAGTTGGCCATGTCGGTCAAAGGCCCGCGTAAAATCGCCACGAATACCAGTCGCTATCATGTCGTCTACCACTCCCGGGTGGAGCGCGCCGATGGCCTGTGATGTGTCACTGTCAATTTGCACTCCGGGAGCGGGGGAGTAACTGTCAACTCACCTCGAGTGTCCCCGGATATACAGCTATAGCGCGCGAGGTGGTATGTCCCTCAGCTACAGCTTCGACGATTACGAACGAGACTTTGCGTGCCGCCAGCCCGAGCGCGCAGGCTAATCCAGTTGGCCCAGCTCCGACGATACATACTTCGATTGAGGGAGGAAGTGGAGCAGAATCACACATGATGTTGGTGTCGCCGACGGTGGTGAGCTCTGCCCATGATTATATGGGTTGGTCGTTGTCCGCCGAGGGCCGATCTACCGATTGGACCATCATCAAGCCCCTTCTCGGTACTGTCTTGGGTGGTGGGATTGTCCGATGTCGGGCGGCGATACGGCAGTACGGCGAGTCTGATTGGCTCTTCTCTATACTCCCCTGCGTTCAAGACGGAAGCGGGCGGGGTCGACAGTAATCGAAGTTCCGAGGCGACCTCGGGTGACGGAGAGACGGTGTCAGGTCCTGGTATGTGAGGACATTCCTCATTGGATACCGGGCCGTGGGAGCTTGGAATCGGTATCGGCAGCAGAGATTTCAGAGAAGAATTTGACAGGCCCACTAGCACCAAAAGCCCCACTGCCTCAATAAAATCGACGGACACGTGGATGACACCGGTACCGCGTACCGGTTGTGCATTTGCAGTTTCGAATTCTCTTTCAAGGTGCGGCATTGATTCATACTGCATGGGTCGGCAACGTCCGTGGTTTATGTGACAATTTGGTGTGTTCATCGGCGCCGATTTCAATTCGCAAGCATAAGATCGATACAGTTCAAGACGCGACGTGTGCACAATGCACGCCACATTCGCCGTGGAGTCCACGCCCAAGGACAGGGAGAGTCGACTTCAGCAAAGATCAGGTTCAGAGAGTCCGAGTCCACAGGTGAAGCTTTGACGCAATTGCAGCGAAGCTATTCCGTCGTTCGAGATGCCAGTGATATTCGGTCCACACGACATGACGGGGAAGGAAGAGAGAGTGATTGATCGATCACAAATAGAGCCAATTTCAGAACACCGCTTTGTCTGCTTGTCTTCTTACCATCATGTCGCCGCGCTCAGTGTTTCAATCGTCTCTCCCGAGTTCGGACTCTCGACGTGCTACTTGGCCCTAGATAATTTGATCTACGCTCAATAAATATATCCTCCTTCAATGGATCTTCCGGAGTCCCAACTTCAAGTTACAACAATCGGCCTGAAGTCACGCTCGTGTTCGGTTTCATCTTACTCGGTTGGGCTTGATATGGTTCTGAGTCTCCCCTGAAAAATTATCCCGCCGACCACCTCCCATCTATTCTGGAAGCTGGTACCTTCTGACGCTTGGACAACGCTTGGACCAACCTTGGACCCAGTGGATGCTCGGACGACGCGTAAAAGTGGCCCTCTTGCAGGTGGGCCCACGGTCAAAGCGTCATCTCTGCCTGCTATTTAAGCCCTGGCCATGGGCGTGAATTTCCTCCCAGTCTACTCCCGCCATCATCTCCCTGCTTTATCGTCGTACTGTCGGTGAGTGGCTCCTTCCAAGAATTGTGCGACTTGACTTATACTAGTTGAAGCATGGATCGTACAGTGTCCCTCGTCACCGCCCAAAGCCCCATCCATCGGTGTCCACCAGAAATTCTGGTCATGATATTCCGACTCTTCCTGGCGACATCTGGCGGACACCTGCCGTCCAACTACTTGGTACCACTCTTCGTACTCAGTGGTGTATGTTCCCGCGTCTGTGGACCAACCCATACTTCACACGATCGCATACGACTCCAGCCTTACATCGTGCCTTCATGCGGGACATCCTCTCGCGATCCGCGAGCCTTCCGTTGTCTCTGACTCTGGATATGATCAGTCCTCTCCATGAAGCGCGCGTTCCTGGCACCTGGAACGTACCGTTTGCCTTCGGACCGTTGAGGAGGGTTCGGGATAGACTAGAGTATATGGTCCTGACATTCGACGCCCAAGACGTGCTCGGACGTCCGCCCTCTTTGCCCACATTCCCAAAACTCACCTCCCTCGACATCACCGTATCCACCTGCGACGATTCAGAGGTGTCGGTAGCCAACGTGTTGGAGTTCTTTAAGGACTCTCCCGCCCTTGACACGTTGTCGCTTACCTTTGACACGTCAATCCCCTGGACCATACCAGAGCTACATTTCCATTGGAACCAACTCACAGCCGGAGATCTCAATCGTAATGAACTGGGTTGAGTTTTACGACATCCTCACTCTGTGCATTAGCCTTGAGAATTGTCGCCTGGGGTGTGCTCAGGGGGACTTTGAGCTTGAGGGCCGCTCCACACCATGAACACTTTGCGTTCTCCGCATTTCACTTCCTACAACTACGGCATCAACCTGCTAGCCTCTCTCAAGCTCCCTAGCTTGGAATCTCTTGAGCTCGGCCCGCTGGAGCAGTCATACGGCGAAGCACCCGCCATATTCGTTGACCTCCATGAACGATCGCAGTTTCAGCTGCGCCATTTGAGTGTAACCTCATTTCATATGGAATTGGAGGAGCTTGTCGAGATACTCCAGCTCCTGCCCTCGCTGGAAACGCTGGTGATCTCCAACTTGGATTCAGACTCGGGCTGCCTCACCGGGTGGTATCGCCAAGTTCGGCTCCCACTCCTAACCACCCTCATACTCTGCCAGTCCAGCGACGTCTCCGATGGATTTGCCGTTGTGTCCATGATAGACTACTTCTGGTGCCAACGACGCGACGAAGACGCACCCTTTCCCTCGATTCGTTCGATAGAGTTGGATCTGAACGGTGCAGCCTTTTCTCCCAGGGAGGAAGAATACCTTGCTCGAATGTCAAGGCAGTCGGATGGATTTCTCGTTGATCGGGGCGTGCGTAGGCGTCAGACACGCAGAGTTGGGTTTGCTGGCGCAGAGTAGATTCAACGGCTTTGTAGTATATGTGGAATGGGAGTCGATCAAACAGTACGTGACTGTGGAACACCTCATGGACAGCTCGAATCATTTATCACTTGCGTTGCGTAGTCTCCAGACCCGAGAATGACGATGGTTCAGCTTTTGTAATGGCATGAAGGAGACGTTCGAACCCCACAGATAATCCTGACTCCTGAGCGACTCGAGCAGAGCACTCAAAATCCAATGCTGCCCCGGTAGATATTCCCTTGGCAGCACATTCTTCGAGTCGTACAGCCCAACGGAGAAAGAAATTCGGGCACGTCGATGGTCCGCGGGCAGGTAGATGTTGAAAAATAAGTCGGAAACCCCCTCCGGAGTGACCCTGCCGACGTCTCCGACGGAGACACCTCGACGATCATACTCTGGGGGAAGATTGTCGTGGGAAAGACGAGCGAGATCGATTTGTGACCCGTCACGGCTGCCGTAATGACACCCTTCTCTGCCAGCACCAACGACGACCTTTGAACGAGCTCGTTTTTGTGTGCACCTTCATCGCTCGAATCACCTGAATCCGCAAAACAAACAAGTTTGACGTCAAGACCCTCGAAGGCGAACCCGTTCCTGCCTCCGCGTGACTCACCTTTCTTTCCACGTCTCCGTTGTGCTCTTTCATCGGAGTCGCCGCGCTCCAAATTCCTCGCATCCTTGACATTCGACTCATGCATCGCGATCTACAAGCTCGCAGACTAGACTGTCTTCCAGTATCCATTAGGGTGAGCATTTTCTTCCTTCATCAAGCACCATCTGATTGCGCTACAGCGAGTCGCGGCACTTGCAGCAGCGGAGACTCGTACCTGCGCTCAGGTACAACATGCACGAGACCTTGTGCACACATCCACACTCTCCAACCGTCAACGACTGGCATTTCTAGCCGTCTTCTTCCCCGTTCTCGACCCGGCTCGTATCCCCCGTCTTGAAGAGGAGGCATCTGCGGATGACAAGACCCTCGATAACATCCTATGTGCCGGTGTGGCCTTGGACGCGATGTTCCGGCTGCAGGCACAGGGCGACATCGGACTGTCTTTGTGGCCACGCGTTTGGCCATGGGTCGAGTTTATGAGGACGCACCGCGACCATCTTCAAGATAAAATTAATTTCCCGTCAGAGAGGTCCTTCCATTTCACCTTTATTCTTTTTGTTGGAGGCTTCCGAGACCATCCGGCGACATACGCACTCATGTCTGGAACTCCCGGGTTCTGGGCATGTCTCCTCATGGCCTGGACGTTCCTCACTCAACTCGACAGCCCATACGAGTGTTTCATGGTGCTCGACAATCTCGGCTGGTTTCTTGCCAATTCCGGCGTGCGTACCCATCCGGAGCGTCTCGAAGAGATGATAGACGCTGCAGGGTCATTCATTCGCTTGGCCGGGCTCGTTGCAGATTTCCTCCGCACATTTGTGAAGTATTACACGCCGGAAATCGACCAGGCACCTCACCAACCGATCTTGCGTCTCTTGACATTCATCGACGAGGTCGACCAATTCCCTCGAGATTGCGGAAACGAGGCGACGTCAGTGCCGATCGGCCCCCTAGGTTTCGTGCTATACACCTACACCGATTTCGCCCGGGAGATTGTTTCCGCCGTCCTCCTTCTCTGTGATAGACAGGAACGTGAAGCCGGCCGTGTAATTAACGAGTGTCTTATACTGGTACGGCGTATGATCGGCACCTCTCCGGTGACGGTGTGGCTCATTGATCTGCTTGAAAGCGGGGTCTTCCGGGCGTTAGTCCTAATCACACTGCGGTGCCATCAGCGCGGGTGGAAGCTCGAGCATCATGTCCGGTATTTCTTGATGCTGTTACTCCCCGCCAGTCTCGTTTATTTCCGCTCCGTTGTTGCGTATGGCAATGCTCTCAAAGATGTTCAAGATCTACTCTCGGGCCATGCCTTCAAGCGAACCCCGTTGTATGCCATGTGCAAATGGGAGGAATTCCTTGCTTCAGCCAACGAACGCGTCGAGGTATTGGCAGAATATCAATCGTCGGCTTCTGTGGTGCAAAAAGCATGCGATAATCGAAAAGTGAGTCGCAAATCGTCTTTTCATGCGCCGTGTTCATGCTTTCCAACAGTGCAGTCTGATAAAGAAATCGTCTTGCCTCCGACGATGTTCAGGTTGCCAGGCGTTTTATTACTGCTCCGTCGAATGCCAACGGAACGATTGGGAACTCGGTCATCGGCATGTCTGTCACACACACGACAGCCTACTTCTCTGTAGGTGGCTTGCGACTCTGCAAAATTCTTTCTAATACAATGTTCCTTCTTAGCCGCACGCGCGACGCTGACTTTCAGCGAACGATCCTTTCTCCGTGCTCTCATCCACGACAGATACCATAAAGAACGGCGCTCCATTTGTGCGCAACAAATTCACGTACTCTCCCAATACGATCCTGCCATACACATCCCAGACGCCCTCTTCACGCTCTTTGAGCTCTGCCGCAAGTCTTCTCCCACCATCCGGGTTTACCCCGTCGACTCGAGCGATCCAGAAGCGCAAGCGCGGCTGCACGAGCTCGTGGATACGAAGAGCGAGGAGTGGGAGTATATCGTGGAACGTGCGAGGTTGGGAGAGGGGTGCTTTCAGTTGCATGCCATCCGTGTTATGCATGAGGGAATTGTGGTGGATAAGCCTACGAGGACGTGGGTCGTGCCGTTGAGGACAGACCGGGGCGAGCTTTCCGCGGGGTTGTTGAGGCTTTCACAGGAGTTGCGTCAAGGATTGTTGGCGGAGGAGGATCTGATGAAAGAGATTGATTTCTTGCTACAGTCAGAGGATGGTATTGTTGAGATTCATTAGCAATTTATACGTCGAGTCGATGGGATACGCGTCCGAATCCAAGCTCCAGCGCCGCAACGGATGCGGACTGCCGTGAGAATGACCAGAGGACCGGGCCAACACCAGTGTATGGTCCAGGGAGTGAAACTCGGGCAGTACCCGATCTAAATTAATGTTCATTATATTCATTGAAGAGTTCTTTCATACATATCGGCGTTGCCATGGATGATTATGAGGATTCAGATGGAATGCATGCGCAACAATGATGGCCATGGATGCTCACCAAGATGTTTTCACCAGTGTAGGCGTCGTCGTCGGACGCCATGAGGCGCAAAGAGTGAGGTGCCGCGCGATTCGGGCAGGAGAAAGTGCATTGCACTCCGAGGCTAGGATCTGTAACTCGTGGATATCAGCGGTAGACTGCGTGAGGTGCGCAAGACATTCGTCAGATCTATGCGCTAACCAACCAAGTCTTAGCCCGCGGCGTCGCGTAAGTAGGAAAGTTGGTGGAACAATAGGCCAGAATGATGAATGATGGCGGATAATGAAAATGCCGCAATGCCGAGGCACAGTGGTCAAAGGAACGAGCCCACGGATCAAGTCGGGAGTCACTCGCAGATTAAGAGAATGACTTCGGAGCGCGATCGGAGAAGAGACGTTACGAGAGAGAGAAGGGCCAACGCCCGCCTTCTGGACAAGAGAGTCGGGAACAAAGGCGGCTGATTGATGCCGGCATTCACAGTCATGTGAGACACGCGATCACGTCGCTACGCTTGTGCAAGGACATGGGGGGTTCTGTTCAAATGTCCGACTCGCATATGTAGTTTGGGTATATATCGTCGTTTGGTGTAAGTACTGTGCTACTCGGCTGCGACATCGTCCCAAATCGTAGCAATGATCAAACCGAGATATAATGTCCAGCAAACATCGAACTTGTTATAACTTGCGTGCCTACTTCTTGCACCGAAGATGGATTGGTTGTATTGGTCACAACATTTGGCTCGCTGGCATCAGCGTTTGAGCGCCAAATGAACGCGAGAACCAGAATCGCAAAGTAGAACACGCCCCTGCATCGAACCAACCATTTGAATTTGATTTGAATTCGTATTAAGTTGCGTCCCTCCTTCAGCACGCCGTATTCGGCGACCAAATTATCCCGCACGCGCTCGAGACGAAGAAGACGCATATCGGCGAGGTGCAAGCGAGGGGGATGAGAAATCTGAGATGTGATGCGGCTGATCCGAATCCCATTCTTGTACCATAATTACGTACGGCATCAAATGCCCTTTCTTTCCTTCCGAGTCCGACGTCCGTGCCGGCTGCCATCGCAGAACTTGGAGGCTAGCCTCCTGCAACATCCCGTGATGAACGAACAAGCGCCTGGCTGCCAGCGCATAATACCAAACGTCCGGGGTAAAGAGGTCACCGGCTTCGATGGAAGTCTCCGCACAGCCAACTTGTGTCAAAATCTTTGCCGTGAGACCCGGGATTGAAGCGGTCCTCCGATCTCTCCCAAGGACTGTCTACATCCTTTGCTGTCCGCAGGCATGAAGGGAGCGGAAAGCATCCAAGTCCTCGAGTCTGCCAAGAAGACCTGCGACGAGACGTTGCGCAAGTGCCTGCAAGTCGTCGAAGTCCGCTCGACTTGTGAGGACGACGGTGGAGATAGCAAAGATACGGATGGTATATGCAATGGCTACAGCTGATAAGATATGCTTGTGCTGACTTCAATGTGTCTAGGAATCATCCGCTCGGTCGGTGTCGGACCACGGCACGCCCCATCTCTCCGCAGATCTGCGGGCAGACGCGGACGGTCTCAGGCTGCGTACGACCCCAAGGCTCTCTTCGCCTTCCACCCGTCCAACGCTTCACTGTTTGACATCCACGCCGTCGGAAACCAAATAATCAGCACCTCTCTCGATGCCTTTCTGGGGGATCCCAGCAGTTGCCACCGACTGGTATCCAAACTCCGGGATCTTGGGAGGAGTTGTCAGACGGGTTCAATCCCGCAGCATTGGTTCTCAGAAATTCTGGCTTCGGTTGCAGCATTCAGTCGGACGTTAAAGTGGTATCAGGCTGTGCGAGATTCCGAGGAAGGCGATCACACGGGGTGGAATTTTTTTGTGTCCTGGCAGGAATCCAGTACGTCCTTTTTCATTCAATCGGCCTTTGCTTAGGCATGATACATATAGGCCCGGAACACGCGCCAAATTCACCTGAATCCATCAAGGACTTTCCCATTGTCTCGACTTTGAGCCGACGAGTGTTCATCGCCCAAAGAACCAGCACGCCGGACACATTCGTCGTCAAAGTCGTCCCAAAGCGAGTCATGTTTTCCAAGAACAAGATCACTCTAATTCGGGACAAACGTATGGCGATTTACAACCGGACAGATTCATATTTCGTCAACAAGATTTATTTCACCTTTCAGAGTAAGAGTAACGTGTATCTGGTGAAGGAGTTGCACCGGCAGGGGAATTGTGTTGCCTTGATTCGGAATTCACTCGGGAGAGTTGGAGAAGTGGCGGCGAGGAATTTCGTTGTACAGCTAGTCGACGGGCTAGAGCACCTCCACGATGCGGGGATCATTCATCGGTGCGCCCAGGTAGCAACCACGGATGGGCACTGAACCTTGTATAGGGATCTTCGACCGGAACACGTCCTCATAGACGACAACCAGCGTTTGAAACTGACCGATTTCGGATTGAGCCAGAGAGAATTTTTGGGACGCAACTTGAGCAATTCCATTCGGACAGCCCTCTATCTCACTCCGGAAGCTGTCCTCGGGCTTCAAGACGATGATGCGAGTATTGACTGGGTGAGTGCCGATTGCAAGCTCGTCGTCTTCTCACAGGGTTCAGTGGGCGTTGGGAATCATGGCTCACGAATTTCTTTGCGGATCTACACCGTTCGAAACACCCAACGTTGAAGAGGCGTTGCTCAAAATCATCTCCGGGAAAATAGATTGGAAATGGGAGACTGCACCTTCTCTGGCAGCTCGTCGGTTCATCGAGGCTCTACTGTGTCCGGACGTTCGTCGTCGACTCGGCTGCACCGTGAACGCCGCTCAAGGGATAAAAAACCATGAATTCATCAGCTGCATTCCTCCCCCTGTGCTGCCAACCACAGTGGCTTTCGGCAAGAACCTAGCGAATTACACTCCTCCGACCTCGCCTGGTTCTCGTTCAAGTAGCAGCCGGCCTTCGAAATCGCGAAAAAACTCGAAGGATTCGCCCACACTTCTCAGTGCATATTCCAGACAATCCAGCCAAGAGTCAATTGCACCTCCCCGGGGCCGGCGCGGACGCAGCCGCAGCCGGTCTGCGAGGAGTAGATCTCGGAGAAGGAATTCATCAAACGCGTCATTCGGCTCGTCCTGGTTGAGCGGGTATACAACGGATAGTGCTAGTGATCTCGAGCATGAGAGCGACGAGGACTCGTCGTTTGCTTCTGCGGGCCCGTCTACGCGATCGTCTTTGTGGGATTGGACTATTCCTAGCACTAGGTCGTCGGAGTGTCGGCCTGATGAGGAATATCTGGTAAGTTTGATTCAACCTTTTTGTCGTCCGATATAGACTGAGGCTATACAGGACTTGACGGACAAGGTAGCGGAATTGGACCGATACCCTTTCGAATCCGGGAGCGTCGCGGATATTTACAAGGCAGAATTGACGGCCACCAAATTGCCTGTCCGTTAGAACTTCTGTGTTTGACCGTCTGCTTCTGATTGCACTCAGGTTGCCGTCAAAATATTTCGGCGAATGCATTACGAGCGGGAGACTTTCGAAAAGACAAGCAAGGTCAGTCGTTCACTTTGAAATCCACATATTTGCCCGTCGAAATACTGATCACCGACGCTCCAATAGTACCTGTATCAAGAGGCTCGGATCTGGCAACAGCTTGAACATCCCAATATCCTCCCGTTTCTGGGCATTGCTTCGAACCTAGGCCGATCTCCTGCACTCATCTCACCGCTTTGCGTATCCGGGCCCATAATGAAGCACCTCCAACATAAGAAGAAGGATCAGCACGAAAGGCTCCAGATGGTTGGTTGATTGACTGATTCGAACAGCCGGATTGTTGACCAAATTGCTTCCAGATCATCGGCGTAGCGGAGGGTTTGGCATACCTACACTCGCAAGGAATCGTACACGGTAACCTGTGCACGGTACGTGTGCCGTTGTCTTTCCCTCGCTCATCTTTCGAATCTCCCTCATCCCGTTCGCACAGAAAAAAATCCTAGTTGATGCTGGAGGCTCGCCTGTAATCTGCGGCTACGGCATGTCCAAAGCTCTGCGGCAACCTGCATCCAGTGCCACCACGTCCCTCTTCTCCTCACCCACCCGCTTTGCTCCCCCGGAATCATTCGTCGCCAAAGGCTCGTCGTTGGCTCGCTCCGATTCGGGAGACGTGTATTCGTTCTCCATGATTGTCTTGGAGGTATTTCAATTCAACTAGAAAGTGCGGAATTGTTGACTGAATGAACGACATGAGATATTATCTGGTCTGCCGCCATACCACGACCTCGGCAGCGAACAAGCTGTATTCATTCATGTCGTTCGAGGAGGTCGGCCCAGCCGGACTCAAGATATAGTCATCTCGAACGACGTTTGGCGGTTTCTCACTTGGGTGTGGAACGAGAGTCCCCCGTCGAGGCCGGGAATGCCGGATATTATCCTGAGCCTACTTTCTTTCAGGTATTTGTTGTCGTCGTACTAGACTCGACTTGTTCGCTTATTCATTCGATGCAGAGAAAAAAACCTTCATGGAAGTGTTGAATTGCGTGAGCTAGCGGTACGGTTTGAAACAATCAAAATCCGAGCATACGTTCATTGCGTCAATCTAGGCTGAGAGGGCCTCGATATTATCTAGCGGTTCAGAAGCCTCGCCGTCTCTCGGGGTTCGTTTCAATTCTCCTGCGCTGCATGAAGCAATTCTCAACAATTTGAACTCCAAGGACATTGCCTTGCCGGAAGTCATCGACAACGTGAATGGCCGGGACCTCAAGGGCCGTGTAAGACAGGTTGACCAATATCCTTTTGCCGGAGGAGCCAACTCGAATGTCTATCGGGGGAAATTGACGAGATCGAATGGCCGAAAGATTCGGGTATGTTGCTCGACTTGCTTAATCTACCTTCGAATTCCCGCTGAAATAACATGGGGATCTCAGGTGGCCATCAAAATGCTCCGCGTATCCGATGATGGGTCTGGTCAGATGGAAGAGATTTCCCGAGTGAGTTTTTTCAAAGAATACTTACGCTCTCAAGGTTGAACATATTTCGTAGCGGTTGAAACGCCAGGTAGACCTCTGGGCTGGGTTGAAACACCAAAATGTCCTTCCGTTCTTCGGCGTATGCGATGACATTGCGCCGTGGCCAGTCCTTGTATCACCGTTCTACAAACTCGGTCATATAGGAACGTACGTCCGTATGAACCCCGCAGCGAACCGAGAAGAGTTGGCCTGCGGTGTTGCTTCCGGGTTGCAGTACCTCCATGGCAGGGAGATCGTCCACGGGGATCTCAAAGTGGTATGTCCTCAGAAATTCATATTGGAAGATGTTGTTTATCTGGTCCAGCAAAACGTCCTAGTCGACAAACGGGGCTCTCCCTGCATATGCGACTTTGGGATCTCCAAAATAATCGGTCATCGAGGGTTTACGACCTGCAGCGTCGGGACAGCTCCATACATGGCACCAGAGTTGTTCCTGGTGCTTGACGCCCCACCTGCTTCGATGCAGTCGTCTCCAAGTACGACCAAGAGTTCGGACGTGTATTCCTTCGGTCTGTTGGTTCTAGAGGTGCGTGTCTGCGTTATCCTGCATTATAACCCTCACAACTGGGTGGTAGATTTTGACCTGTCAACCCCCGAAAGGGCGGCCTTCAAGACCGATCGTAACGGCGGAAGTGCTTGCGGACCTTCGCCCCAAACGCGCCGATTACGACGAGGAACTGGTCAAGGAAGAGTCGTGGGTTGTTCTGGACCGATGTTGGAATTCGAATCCGGATCAGCGGCCAGAGATTGTTGAAGTGCATCAGAGGCTGGCACGGAGTTTTCGCAAAACAAAGTGGTTACTTTGAACCTGTATACGGAATGTATTTATCACAAAAGCCAATGTTCAAAAGGTCTGAGGGGATAGTCCTCTATGAATGTCCTGCCACCCCCACCGATAAACAAATCTCTCGGTCGTATCCTCCAATTCCAACAAACGCGTTTGCGACTCGGGCTCGAGCCCAGCCTTGGCGTCATACATCGAGCGAATGCACAGCTCGAACTTGGCGCCGGGGTTCAGGTATTTTACCCTGCACAAAACGAAATCCACCATGAAACTGTGGGTGAACTCACCTCGCCACCGCGACCTACACGCAAGGTACGAGAGGCGGGGCACAATTAGGGCGGGTGTGGGCTCCATCAGAGCGCGGAGGAACCCGTCGGTGATCAACGCCTCCTCCTCCAACCCATCATTTCTGGGAGAGTCGCCCACGGAGAGATGCTCGAGCGCCGGAAGGACGACGAGGAGAGGAATCAAGTCGGCCGGGACGATACCAACTTGGGATATGGACAGTATTTTGAGGGTGTCAGCGAACCCAGAACGCTGACACATATCGAGGAAGGCCCAGTGTTGCTGCGGCGGCCAGGCGACAATGCGTCGCGGATACCTGTCGCATTTAAGGACAAGTTTTCTGAGCTGCGGAAGAGTCAGGCTCGTAAACAGCGGCGCGAGACCCCAGCTGTGGCCGTATGGAGTCGCTGTGCAAGATAGGGAGCCGATGTTCGGCGCAGTCACTGGTGGGAGGACGAACTGTGGCTCAGGTTCGAACTCGATTGCGAGATGAACAAGGATGGAATCGGGTAGAGTCGGCAGTATGCCAACTACGTCTGTTAATTCATCGTGGTGCGTCGCTATGCAGGCGAATTCTCGTAACTGGGTTCGGATTGCGCTGAATCCGTCCGAGTGCAGCTGTGGTGCTTGGATGAAAAGTCTCTCCAAAGAGGGAGTCACAAAGCTGTCGAGCGCAGCCGGGGTTGTGGAGAGCAGGACGAGCGATTCGAGACGCGGGATACGGCCTCGCAGAAGGGAGGTATCGACGTCTTCAAAAGAGCAGAGGAACTTGGCCGTCTGCCACTTGTGTGAATGCTGCACCAAAAAATCGAAGATCCGGGGATGGGGTCCCAGGTCATCTGGCCCCTCGGATGAGAAGTGCACGGATAATGGTGCGTCGCGGCTCCGCTCGAGGCGAACAGCCAATAGCTTCATCGTCTTGTCGAGAGCGTCCTCCGTGACACCGTCAATCTCGATGTTGGACCAGAATAATGGATTGTCCTGGACGATGCTGCGCCAGCGAGAGCAGACGGATGACAGGGATAGGAGAGGGGCGTTGGCGATGCGAGCTAGCTCCGCGGATAGCGCAAGACCGGCATGCCAGAGTTCAGGGAATGAATCTACGGTGGAAAGTCGGAAGATCTCCACCAGGATTTCCGCGGGGAAGGAGTCGATGAGAGCCATTTTTTGATTCAGGAGTGGAAATGTCTCAGAGAGCAAACCAAACCTGTAACGGCAAGTGTCCAACGGAGAGGAGTCTGGAATGAGACATCCGATTAATTTTGAACAGTTAGAGCAACCCACCTCTCGCATGTTCCGCATACTCTACGGAATTCGGCCTTATAAGAGGTCCGCAGTGCAGAGACTCGACGTCGCCATGCGTCGATTCGTATGATCCAATTCCTCTCCTGACAGCCCAACACTCATTTTTGCTCAAAAGCACGCATACCACGTTTGGGGTAGGTTCACTGTTGCTTACCGCCCCCAACCCGATACGATCATCCCACCGGGATGGTCCTGTGACTGGAAGCCCTGGAAATACAACGACCTTGACGAATATCAAGCCGAGGTCCAAGATGATTTTGGAATCACAGACTGGATTGAGCCCCTCGCACATCAAGTCTCCAGTTCGAGATTCCTTTTCCACGCTGGCGGGGCGTACTTTTGGCACTTTCCTGCCCATATCGCCATTTTGAAGCGGTTCACGGGTGCGTTCAAGTCGCATGATGATTTTGTCCAACGCTTCGAGGCGGAGATGGAGGTTGGCAGGTGGATTGAGCTTCAGACGTTGCCGGGCCGAGCTAGCCTATTGACGACTGAGGAATTGGAGGCGCATCCGCAGTTGACTCGTGGAGGGATGGAGTACGACAGAATGGTAGAGCTTGTCGAGGAGATTCTCAGGGAACGGGAGGCGACAGCTGAGGTATCTCAAAGGCAAACGACGGCAGGTAACATTCCAAGTAGTAGATGTATTCCCAAGAGAAGAGATAATTAGAGACGACTTGGTCTACGGAAGATCGGTCAGAATTGAAAGCCAATTATCTGTACTGTGGACGGACACTCACCGCCTCCTTCAAATGCGTAATAAGATCGTTCCGCTCCTTGTCCTTCTTCAGCCCAGCGAGCGCCATCTTCGTACCAGGGATGTACTACCACAGTCAGCGTCGGTAGGTGATGAGTAACGCACCTTTTGGGGGTTCTCGGGGTAGTCGAAAAGCGTTTCCCCGCCCCATGTAATACCCTTGTTGACGTTGGCCGCGGTATACGAGAATCCATCAGCCTGTTCCGGTCTTGCGGCCAAAGAGGCTGGAATGCAATTCGACGTGTCATTCGATGAAGAAGGCGCGAGACACGTACCCAGTGGAGGTTAGGTCCGACTTTGTGTCCTTCTCCCTTGCCGAGCTGTGTGGAACGGAGATTATGAGAAGAACGCGTAGAATGAAGGCGGAGAACGTACTCACGACAAAAAAGACCAGACAGAAAGTCAATCCATGGAGGCAAAACCCGAATCACTGTCTGCCTCGACCTCGGACTTCCCACCCTCGACGCTCACGGTACCAAAGTGGCTTTACAGGACCAAGATGCAAGCCACGCCCACCTCGTTTGTGGGAGAGGGAGGCAAGTCCCAATTAGGCAATACCGGCGGTCCTGCGAGATGAATGCGTTTCGCGGTACTAAGGATACAATGTGGGGTTTAATGCTCTAATCCAACACGACCAGGCCGGTGTAACACTCCTTCTCCAAGTCCTTCCTCATCCGCCTCAGGTCTCTCTGCAGCCAAGTGCCTCCCTCAGCCTCCCGTTCCGCGCGAATCTTCTCCCAGTCATACTCCTCCTTTACGACCTTCTCCTCCACGACCTCGCCCGTCTTGCCCATAAACTCCCTCAGCAACGCAGGTGTGAATTGGCCCAGCATCGTCACACCCTCCCGGTCCTTGGGTGCCTCTTGCCAAGATTGATACCTGCTTTTAGGGGCCATTGCTTGTGCATGGCAATCCGAGTCCAGTAGCTTTTGAGCGAGTGCTTCAATTCTAGGTGCGCATGCTGGGGTATGGAGAGAGGACGGGAAGACCCGAAGCCTGGTAGCAGCAAGGATGATGGATGAGATGAGGGCAATGATTTGATTTCGACTCTCAAGCGACGTCGACGAGGACACAGAAAACTTGAAGAAAACTTGAAGCTTTCAATGCAGACATACTTGCCAGAGAGATGATGCCGGGAGGGGAGGATATGATATATTGAGAGAAGACTTTCACGCAGACCCGGCTACCCTTGTTTGTCAAATGTCGATACACACATTTGCGGATGATTTAAGGAGGGTGAAAAGAACTGCCAGTGGGCAAAGAGGTCAAAGTAGGCCAGAGTAAGTATTAAGTAAGGTTTGATGCAAGGTTATCGCCTGTAGGGCTAGCGGAAATGGATATTGAGTGGGCGTTGAGCGGGCGTGTGGTCTAAAGCAAGACGAAGCCGTCAACGGAACTGTCAACGGCTGTCAAACTGAGCTCCGTTGCCGTTCCGCTGCCGTTGACCGTCGGTGAGGGTCGGTGGAGATCGTAACACGTCGGCGGGCAGGGAAGAGAGATCCATGTTCAGAGCATAAGAGCAAATGACAGGAGGATTCCCAAAAAGAGCAAAAAGATGCCAAAAATTACCGGAAATAGAAATGAATCCAACACACGACATTGACGTCATCGAAAAGTTGGACCCCCACTTTGGCGGACAACGGGCCGATAAGACCGAGCTTAAAAATAAATTTTAAGACTCGGAACCCCAGATTCCAAAAGACAATCTTGGGCACCTCATACCCCGCCTCCTTGAACGCCCGTCCAATCCGATCATATGTCGTCCACCACTGGAGCCGCTTCTTCTTCAGCCGCCACCGGGGCCACTCCCACTCCCAATCCTCCTTGCCCCAGGACCGGATGCACCTCCCGAGCGAGCTCGACCCTCTGCTGGACGTCCCAAGCCTCGACACCGACAACGCACTGGTCGAATTTCCGATCCGTGAAGACGTATACGCGCTGGACCATATCCTTGGGCTTGACTTTGTTCTTGATCGCCAAAGGCAGTATGACGTGCATAAAGACAGCATACAGGTCCACATTAAGCTGCCAAGGAGCGCTCCCCATGCCCACGGCAGTCTCACGAAGACTCTTGTGTGGATCCAGCTTGACGAACTCGGGGTCCTGCGAGAAAGTGATGAATCCATTGAACGGCGGTTTGGCGAGCTGAGCGAGGAGGAGGGAGAGAGACACGGCGGGCAACACTTCGGTGTGAACGGAAACCTGTTCGGGGTAGCGGTGGTGATATTGCAAGCACCCCATGGAGCCCATCGACCCCGAGACATCGCACACTGCGATAGCGTTCTCGATCGACCCGGCCTCGCGCAGGTTGTGCACGAGCGTCTTCCACTGCGACTCAATAACCCGTCGGTCCTCCTCCACGAGCGCCTCCCGATGCTTCTGCAGCTCGGGATATACTGTATAGGGCACTCTCAGTCAAGCTAATTCTCCAGTGAGCTCGTGCGGCTTGAGGGTGGCGGCCTCCACGCAATCGACAGGCCGCCGCCGCCCCCCCTTGTCAATCGAGAGGAGGTATTTCTGGAAACCCTCGGGATCGTGCAAGAAGAAACGGTGATGTATGTGCTCTAAACCTACTATAGAAATCGACAACACTCGAAGAATCTAACCAGATGAGTCGAGATACAGACGAATCTATATCCAACTAACCCAATCACGAAGCTCCTGGGCGAGTGACAACTATTGAATAGCGGGAATGTGGCGAGTATAAATCCCTAATACAGGGCCTTGTAAAGGTTGTAGGGAATTGAATGATATAGTCTCGGATACGATGTCGAAACAAAGTATTGCGAACAGAGATCCTTGATGTAAACCAAGAATGACGATTCTAAAGCGTTTTGTAGATGGTAAAGCTTCACAGCTAACACAAAAGATAGATTGAGTTTGGCTAAAGCCGGGGTTTTGCAATAAAGCAGGTATTTGGGTCTTTCGATCCCTTTCACACTGGTATCCGAAGACGACAGCGACCGATACAACACGGATTTCGTAGATTCCGACACTTCGCAACTCTGAACACACAAATAACCCTTGACAGACACACGGTACGACACAATCCAACAGATACTGATTCCAACATACTGATTCACACTCAAGTCACACACACAATAGCCAACAAACAAATGTTTAGATTTTCAATAGCGATTGCTTAACTACGCAATGCACCGTCGAAAGCCTCGGACAAAACCCTTGATCGCAGCTGGTAGCTTGCTAGTGGGGGAAGTATCCGCTGCCCTCTAGGGTAGCACTCTATCTACTTTATACAGGTCCGAGAATCATATGATAGTACAAACGAATGGCGCAATAATTAAAAATATCCTTGGTATCTGGAATGGAAACACCCTGATTGGTTGATCAGAACCGGCATCGTGTACGGCCGGTGTGTCAAGCCATGATTCCGCGTGGCGGACCTGTCGATCCGTGACTCCAACATTGATCCATGACTCGACTGATTTTAGTGAAGTCGTATCCGACCTCTCCCTTGATTGTATACCCTCCAGACGTACGCCCATAGGTTGTAGGTCCAGAACGATACCCATATCTCCGACTACCTGTCCCGGATACCAGCAGATACTAGTTTGAAGACTAGTATCCGACCCGGATCCTCCTTGTCCCGACTGCTGATGACAACTACGTCACTCCCTTCGGACCCGCTTCGGCGGTCTACTCATGTTTCAGGCTTTTCGGCCGACTTGCCCATCATCCCGTGAACTTCCGAACCTCCGAATTGCACTCGCACCAAGGTTCGAACGGCTGACAATCGTACAACGGTTAAGAACTTGTTTAATTGGTGTATCCCATTGGTAGAGCAGGTATCCACAACTCCTACATGTTTCGGAGTGAGCCCGTCGGCCATATTCAGGTAAATACCCTTCAACCCGTACAGTACTCTTAAGTATCCACCACACTGACTGTCTCTGGGCTCAACATCAGTCTTGTACTGAGATGACTTAGCTAGGATACTACCTCTGAAATCGTGCAAAACGCGCGTTTTCAAGGGCAGTCAAATTCCATGCTTATCATCTCCCCTATTTTTAAATCTTGACCGTCCCCGGTCAACTCGTTTCCTCGCGCTTTTGCAATTCGTTAATCCATGGGTTCCGTCATGATCGACTCTGTCGTGACACCGAGGAGGTGGAACCAAATTAATAGTCCCCGTCGATCCGTGTTCCGATACACGAGGCTCGGACATTTGCTCCCGGATACAACCTCCTGACCCCAAATACACCTTTGGTAACTTCCCCACCGCTTCAAGTCCGACGAAAATAGAGTTTGCCGGCGGCTGGGACTTTCCTCGGCGGACCTTCTGGTTGCCCTGAAAATCCATGAGTCAGACCCTGCAATTAAATAGCACTGCCCGCCATCAAACTTCTAGTTCGTAATTTAGGGGCGCCTTCGATTCTCCCAGCTTGCAGATTGCAAGTCTTTCTTTAGACTTGTTTTCCAGCCAATCATTAGCCATGAAAATTTTTCAATTGGCTCGATCGCCGCACTCCCTTCTCTTTCTCCTACCACCATGTCTACCAGTTCCTTGCCAGCCAAAACTCAGGCCACCAAGAAGCTCACAATCGAGTGGACACCCCCTGTTGGGCCCGTCGGCGCTCCTTCTCGATCCTTCTTCGACTTTTTCCGGGGTTCCGACTGCGTTGGCTCGGCCAACTACGTTCTCCGAGTCGCCCACAAGGAAGAGGAGGTCGGCTCCAAGATCTGGTGCCAGTCGGTCCTTGAGAAGATCACCCCTTTCGTAGTGCGTACTCTCTCTTTTTCGTTCCGAGCTCCACTCCTGATCGTTGTATCTAGCGAACCGCGCTGAACTCTTGGGAGAGCCCAAAGGCTGTTTCTGGCTCGACTTTCCTCTTCTTCCGAGGACTCAAGAGGGTCTCCCAGGGAAGCGGGAAGTCCGATCCTGACTATGAGAGCTTCCCCTGGCCTCCTTCTTCGGTATGTACCCACCGTTTCTCTGCTTTCCCATTCTTTGTTCTAACGACAGCGTGTTTAGTCCGCGTCCTTTGCCAAGATCTACCAGCTCGAGACGGACCACAAATCGCCCCACACTCTGCTTAGCACGGCCAAAGCCCCGTCCTTCAAAACCATATTCCAAGGCCGCGCCCCGCCTTCTTCAGCAAAGCCTTCGCCAGTAAAGCCTCTCTCGAAACGAAAGTGAGATACCCCATCTTCTTTTCGTTTGAACTCGGTACTGATTCCTTTTCTAGGCCCGACGATTCTGTCTCTGAGGAGGAGGAGGACGATGGGTCCGTCGCTGGATCAGTCACACCTCCTCCAGTTGGTAAAAAGGGTTCTGGGAAACCTGCCTCCAAGAAGGTATGTCCCTTCTTTGATTCATTTTCATTTCCTAAACCCCTTTTCAGCGCCGCGCCAACGTCGAGGTCGAAGACGACCATTCTGAAGAGGAGGAGGGGCCCAGTTTTGCCGTGGTCGTGCCTCCTCGTCCCAAGAGTTCCCGTTCCGGCGCCAAGTCCAGACGGCCTAGTTCCACCATCGACGACCAGCAGCTTGATATCGTCCCCGAGGATCAGCCCCTGACTTGGAAAACGGTACGTCCATACCCGTATTCTTCCATTTCTTCCACTAATCCTCCTTCCTTCAGATGAACAACGATCAGAAGGTCGAGCATCTGACCACCCAGCTTCGCAAATTGGCCAAGAAGGTCATCATGGAGCGTGATACTTGGCATGGTGCGTGTATCTTTCTTCGTTCCCTCACCCTATCTGACCCTTTTGCTAGTGACCTCGGTTCCAGGCTCGATCCCTGGCTACGTCCTCTCGCTTAGCTTCACCCGCGCCAACGGCAACACCAAACTCCGCCTCTACGACCACATGCACGAGTCCTCGGCCCAAGCGAAGTCCGCCGCTCCCGAATCGACCATTCCTGAGCCGCTCATCCCTCATACGGCGACGGATGAGGCGGGAGGGATGCTCTCGACCTCTGTGGTCAGTTCCCATCTCTTCTCTCCTATCATGGCCTCGTACTGACCCATTTCTAGCCTCCGAATAGCTGCCTCACCTGCGCTCTTCGCGCTGCAGAACCCTGCGAACCCGCCGCGTACGGCCAACCCTGCCACAACTGTAATCGCCTCAAGATTACGATGATTTGTGACCACGCGCTTAGCCCGGAGAGGATTCGCAAGTTGATGTGGGCCTCGGAGTCATATCGCGCGCTCCTTTTCCCATCTGGTGCGTCCTCCCTTTTCGCTCCTACCTTGTTTTTCCTAACTCTGCCCTCCCTTTAGAGCCTCCTATCAACTTGTCGCGCATCTCTCGCCTCGTTGCTCAGATCCAGTCGTCCGAGGAGACATCCCGCCTCATTCGCGAGGACTTGCTCAACGAATTCCGCGACATGTTCCGTCGTTTCCGCTCCCTCATGGACCATGCTGGTGGAGCTGCCTTCGAGACTTTCTTCGAGCAGGTCCAAGGCAAGGATGACGACGAGATGCTGATGTTCCCCGCTCTTCATGGGATCAACACCCTCATCCACAACTTCAACGACGTCGTCTCCAAGTCAACACGCCCTCCTGAGGCTGACGAGCTCTCTTCCCTCCTCAACGCTCTTCGGCTCGATGTCGCCCAGGTTGGCCAACTCCGTGCTTCCCTCGTCGCCAAGCCTGTCGAGGAAGCGGATGGTTCTATTCCAGCAGGGAACGATGGTGGTGCGCCGGGTGGAGATTCGTCTCAATAGGGGTTGCGTCTTCGGGCGCCGGGCGCTTTTCGCCTTTGATTTTTGCAGATGTTCCAGTATCGGACTGCGCTCTACGCGCCAGAATATATCGAGTACTGTTCTTTTCTACACGCGTAGTTTAGATTAGACTCGTAAACCAGTCGGCGTTCGCTGGTGTGATGATGGGCGGGCGGGATCACTGCGCGAAGCGACTGGAGGATAATCAGCCGATTCTCGCATGGACCGGAAATTGCCGAGGTTTCGTGGACTTAGCGTCGAGAGCTCGCAAAGCTGGGTCCACTTTTGTCGAGTTGGCCCGGCGGGTGGATATAGGCCTCAAGTATGAATATTTCTAAGATTTTTCTATGTTTCCGTTTTTTTTTAAAGCTCCTCGTTCGCGAGTTATTGGGGCCTCAAGATCTGCAGTCTGTCTGCTTAAAACTGGGGACCCGCGCGTTACTCAGTGTGATACATGTATACATATGTGTCAGGGTGGGACTAATACATTGTCTCGAGGATGTGTGAGCCGCAGCTGTGCGCGGTGCAATCATAGACTCGGCAATCTTAGGGGTAAAATTGTGATCAAGACGATACTACTCCTCCTCATGGTTTTCACTGCAAAGGAGGGTAAAGGCCGCAAAAGAGCGCGCTCTGTGGACGAGTATGACATACCTGCAACAACCAGGAAGCGGCTGGCAGCCACGCCGCGGCTTACAACGTCTCCTCGCAAAACTCGCACTAGAGGCAGCCTCCTTGCCCTGGACTCGACTCCGGTGCCACCTGCTGGCGAGCCCAGCCAGGCTATAGACACCTTCGACGCCCATGCCGACCTGAATACCCCTCCGCGGACCGCGCCAAGCTCGCCCTCCTTCTCGAGATTAGATGATCAGCTCACGATGGAGGAGCCTTTCCCATTCGACTTACCACCGTCGGAACCGCCTTCCCCTGGCAGCGACGCGGTAACTCCCACTGCGACTCCCACACTTCCTCATGTATCCGACAGTCCCATGTCGGTCATGGACCTCAGCCCCGAGAAGCCAAAGGGTGGTCGACCTCGGAAGAACAGAGTCTCGCGGAACCCCCTCGCAGATCAGACTCCAGGCTCCCCACCAGACTGGACAGGCCACGATCTTTTTGGCACGAAACAGGCCGCACTGGACGTCTCCATGCAGTTTGACGCCCTCGGAAGCACAAACAAGGTGCAGGGACTGAAGCAAGCGCTACAGACGGAGCTGCACGGAGTTCTTCGGGAAAAGATGAAGAATGGCGCGACGATGAAAGATATACTTCACGCACTTTTCGCACCCAACGCGAAGGATCCAGCCATGACGGGGCTCCTGACGAAGGCATTTCGGAGTAACGGGGTGGAGTTGATGCAGCAGATCGCAGACAGGGCTCCAGACAAGGCGGACACGTTTGCTTTGGAACGTATGGGCGCAGTTTTGAGGAGAGAGGGAGCGGCGATTCAGGGCCATCTGTCCCGCCCGAAGGGCACCAAGATCTCGGATTTGCTGCATTCGTTCGACCTCCAAACTCTTGCGGAAAGTCTTCGGGAGCTTGCACCCAACATGTGGCAGCTTCTGAGTGAGGCGTCGTGGACACCCAAGGCAGAGTCAAAACGTCGCGACTCGTCGTTGGTGAGAAAGTCCGTTTTTGGTAAGAATCAATCTAATCCCGATTTGGTCAGGTCTTTACCACCGTGTGCGCCATGATCAGCCTCCTTCGCTCCCAGAAGGCCAATAACTTCCAGGCGGTCATCTCCCTGTTTCTCCTTGGTTCTGGAGCCTCGAAACGCGAGATTGAAGTGTTTGCACACGCCGGCATTTCTCTGTCGTACAGATCCGTCATCAAGTACGTGAAAGCACTTTCCGAGGAGGGTATGACCGAATTCCGGGCTGTCTTTCGCCGCTGCATGTGCTCCATCGTGTGGGACAACCTCAACATCGCATTCCGAGTGGAATCTCAGCGTCTCGACAACAAGAATCATTTCGACAGCGGGACGACAGCAACACTCATTCCGTTGTATGATCCATTCACCAACAGCACCTCAGTCCCCCACGGGACTCTCCCCATCGAGCTTAAACCGCTGCGCACGTCTCGGCAGAACAATCTTGACTGGACTGCCGAGGATGCCCTACCATCTGCTGAGGATGCCGCAACGCTGGACAGATGTCTTCGCTGGCAAGTGAAAAAGATCGCGCTCGAACATATTGAGCAACTCCACCGGCTGTTGAAGCAGCTTGGGCCATGCCCGGAGATCGACCAGATCCTTGTGCACCTCACGGAACAGTTCCCTTTCGCTGCCATGCATCTTGACGAGTCCAGTCTCGAAGGAACTATCAAGGTTATTCAAGCAATTTTGAAGCAGCTTGAGGTCACGGCAGAAGAACTCAAGGCGCACGGTCTCATTTTCGTGAACGGAGATCTCTTGACGGTCAATCTCTTCCATACGGTGCGCTGCCTCTGGTTCATCATTCTGCTTTGCTAACTCTCTTCTAGGTCGAAGGGGCTCACCGTAATAGCGACAAGTTGAGCGACGCCGAGGTTCTGGAAAGCCTCAAGAATTTTCTGGATCGCTTTGGCGCGTTCCACGGCAAAATGGCCGTTAGCCGTTTGGTGATGAACGAACATTGGGGCAAGCCCAACTCCGTCGCAGGCGGGCTCTGGTGGGAGAATAACACGCTCCTCAAGCGCAAGCCGGTCTCAGCTGGATGGAAATCGAAGAAAGCCGCCCCGTGGAAACCGTCTCACGAGCTACTTCAAATATCCTCCGCCGGCCATGTGCTCGACGCCTTCCGGATTCACTGCGGCAAGGCTGACTTTGCCGAGTGGGCGTCCCAAGCGACCTTTGAAGAATTTGAGAAGGTTGCAGACAAGGTATATGATTCCCTGTACACCACAGCAGCTTACGACAAGGCATGCAAACGGCCGGAGGAGGAGCGTGATCCCGCTTTCGAGAATTCAATCCTCTACAACCGTGATTCGCTCCTCTATCATCTCCTGGTGCAGTCAATCAAGGCGGGCGACATAGGACGTGTTGTCCTTGTCTTTCGGTATTGCGCTGTCATGATGCGCACACCAAAAACAATGCCGAAGTATGCGGATGCTTTCTTTGAGACCCTCCTTCGTCTCAAAACCTATCCCGAAACATTACGGTGCGTCGATCTCTCCTGTCCTCATGTGCTTGATACTGAACCGGCCACAGGAAATTCTTTCTTCATAATTGGCTCGTCAATGTCAAGGGTGTTCCCAACGGCTTCAAGGAGGTGGATCTTCTGCAAGAGCACCAGAATTTCTGGGCGAAGGTCATCTACAATGCGAAAGGGGTCAATCGCAGCTGGGCCTGGCTCGGAATGATCACTGTATGCATCTTCGCACTTCGCGACGCCATGCAAACAGTGCACAAGACGTTCAATATCCCAGACTCCGGCACCAAACATACAGTTCCGAACATGACGAAGGAAGTGAGCTGCGTCGCAGATGGTTTGAAGCAAGAGCGGCTCCAGGAGCACTGGGCAGAGCGTCCTCAAAAGGAGAAGGTCCAGCGCGCCCGTGATCTCATGGAAGAGGGTGCCGATTACATCAACACACGCGGCGCGTTTGCCAAGTTCACGCAGCGTACCACCCAGTACACCAGGGAGTCTGGTGCCGAACATGATCCCTTGCGGAACGAGGAGGAAGAGGAGGAGGAGGCGAGCGCACAGGAGGCATATGACGTGACACAAGAGGATTTGGAGATGGACGACGAGGAACCGTACCAAATGTTGAACGCAATTCTGCAGTCGGCGACAGACATGGTGGATGAGATGTCAAAATAGTTATATTTGTACGCCGTTTATCAGAGTTCATCTAAATCAAATCAAAATTATCCTGCTCCAAGTCTTTTCCTGCCTGAATCTGCTTCCATTCCATCTCCAAGTTGTTTCGAACAGCGGCGGTGGCAACAGCGTTCTCAAAGACACCCTCCAGAAAGACGGCATCACGGAAAATCTGCGATTCATCCCGGTTGTAGGTCCGAGCATTTAAAAACAACAGTCGCCAATCTGCCACATAATCGGACAAATTGGAGTAGCCCCCCTTCTGTGTTGTGGCATGGGTGAGCTGTTTAATTGTCGACATTGAGATTGGCCGTTGAGTTTGCTCATAATATTGCGGGTGGAACTATGTGGAATGAAGTTAGGAGCGATGACAGATAGTATGCTCAGCACGTACCGTTTTGCGCGGGAGAGCAAGAAATACCTGGCACCGTAATTCCGGCACCATCCGCCTATTTACGCCTGTGCCGCGTTGCACCATGTTACCCGTTCCAACTGAAGCAACAGCTTCCCAGCATTCGTCACCAAGGGCGGTGAGCCTACGTCGATAATCCTTCGAAGCTAGAACGGTCAGCTGCTGATATGCTTTCTCGCGCCGCGCGGCTTCTCGCTCCTGTTCCTCGAGGTCTGGATGGTCAAGAAGTAGCCTTGAAATTTCAGAGACAACCTCAAGCCCATAACGGAAATCCTGAACTGTCCCGTATCTCCAAATGATGGAAGAGACGAAAATGTGGGGTGTTGTGATTGCACGAGGACGAGCGGCAATGGACTGGATAACTTTGTTCGACAGAATGAGTTTGCCGGTGATGTTCAACTGGTTCGGAAAGTCTCGAGCAATAATCTTGTCGCGCCATGCTTGAAGAGCTTCCACCACAGCCAAAGAAAGCTCTGGGGTTGGTTTCGAGCCGCGGCCGGGTTTGTCGAGCGGCAAGAGCACTGCTTCAATGCTATCAACCGGAAACTGGGATGGATCGCAGCAGTCGCAACAGCGGGTATCAGGGTCTTGCGGGATGAAGACCTCTGCTCAAAGATGAGTGAGAGAAATTGAATGATAACTAGATTCGTACTTTTCTTGGCATTTTGGAAGTACTCGTTCCAAGGGTCACGACGGCATTTGGGTTCCACAATGAACCGGGCTAAAAAGAGGGAGTCTTGCGCCTTAAAACCTGCGCTCGCCGTTGAGGATGTAGTTGGGACTTCATCTTCCTCCTCTAACTCATCAGGCCCGATTGCGGCCTCCCTGTCGAGAGGCTCTTCTGCCGCGTCATCATTATCGACACCCTCCTCTCTATCATCGTCCTCAGGGTCACTCTCATCAAAATCGCCTTCCGCCTCAAGAAGCGCCAAATGACGAGCATACGACGCCTTTGTGATGAAAAGAATCATCTCGCCGCGGTCTTGGATCTGCCGTGCACACCTGCCTGTTTTCTGCACCAGCGAGAGGAACGACTTGGGTTCGCGCCAAAGGACCACTCGCCGAACCTTCGAAAAATCCATACCCTGGAACGAAATCGTTGGCATATGTATGGCAGTTCAATATTATTGCCTCACCATTCCAAGAGCATCCGTTGCGGAGACTGCACGTAAAGAGCCGTCTCGAAGAGCTCCCTGGATGATAATCTTGCGAGACTCAGCAATGTGCCGATGGTAGAACTCGAACGACACGGCGGGGATGGATTTTGGCGAGTGGGCCCGCAGAAAGTCTTGGATGTCCTCTGACTCCTGCAGGCTGTTGACGTAGATGAGAGTTTGGGGGAAGTCTTGTGCATTCGGGGAAGGATCGTGAGGGAAAAGATTGATGAGATCCACGTATGTGGTTCGGGGATGCTGCATGAGGCGCACAGAGAGCGCCACATTTGGCTTGTTGTTCGAGAAAGCGATGTGCTCGTATTTTGTAATCGCCAGAAGCCGAAGACCATCCTGGAGAAGAATACCAGGCAGTGTCGCTGAGCCCATCATCACAGGAACACCAGTGGGTAACCGCCGCAGAAGAACGATGAGCTCGCTATATTCTGGCCTGAAGTCGGGTGTACCCCACTCCACTATGGCGTGGAACTCGTCGGCAATGAAGCCGATGATATTGTCCCGGAAGGGTGCAGCTTTCAGGACATGCTCGTGGAAAGCTGCACCAACGGCCATCTCGGGGCTCACAAACAGCACACGAAACTTGTTTTGACCGGCGTCCTGGCGCGAGATTCAGAATGGGTAGAGAGAAGCAGAATGGGCCGACCTTGAGCGCCTGTTTCAAATCTGGCGTATGTGAAGTGAGCGCAAGTGCGGGGATCTTTCGATTGCACAGATCCTCCGCTTGCTCGCTCATGAGAGCCACCAGGGGACTGACGACCAGCAAGATCTTGCGCGTGCCCTCGGCGTTGACGTTCGGGTCCCAGTGGTACAGAAGCGGCCACCAGAATGCAAGGGTCTTGCCACCGCCAGTAGGGACATCGAGGACAACATTCTTGCCTTGTATCAAGTGAATCCCGGCAATTTCTTGGTGCGGGCGAAGCTCAGAGACGTTCCAGATACCGAATATGAGGTCCTTGGTGTGCTGTACGCATGTTGGGTCCGGTTCTGCGACGGCCTCGTAAGGCATTGAGAGCAAAGAGGGGTCACTTCCCGATTGGGAACGGCCGATCTTCCGGCCTCAATAACTCAGGAACGGCACCCTTTAAAGAGAAACGGAAACATACAAAAGTCTTAGAAAAGTTGGTAGTATAGTCCTATATCCACCCGCCGGGCCAACTCGACAAAAGTGGACCCAGCTTTTCGAGCTTTCGACGCTAAGTCCACGAAACCTCGGCAACTTCCGCTCCATGCGAGAATCGGCTGATTATCCACCAGTCGCTACGCGGAACGGCTTTGATCGACTATCATCAAATCTGCCAACCCTTGCGTGCTTACTGGTGTCGAGTCTAAGTTTAGATACAGTTTGTATAACACTTGCTTTGGGCCAGAGGCCAAATATCAAATGCTTTCCTGTTTCTAAACGTGCGAGCCTTCTAAGTCAAAACCTGAGATAAAAGAAAATCTTATATCAGGGATTGAACTGTCGACTTTAAGCTGGATCTGGCTTGATACGCTAGGCTGTCTGTCGGCTATTACTCGTTTCTAATAGAAACGAGCCCGATACACCGGTGTTTTGACACAAAAGGTCAATCATCACCTCATACTGCCGTATCCACCATCGCGTATCACTGTCGATCCTGCTTCTTCTGTTCCTGGCTGCACATCCGCATCCCAGATAATCTTTCTCGCCGTAGAGGATTCAGTGGGCTCCCAACTTTAGTTTTTGGGAGAATATGCATCGTCTGTACTCTTGTCTTTGCCGGATACCTGAGTATCTCTGACATCGCCTAGTCCGAAACAAGTCTTTTCCTTCTTCCGCCTTCTCATTGGAAATTGTGGATACGCTGAGTCATGATGTAAGGTCCGAGCACGCTGATCATGACTCCTTGGAACGTATTCTAGAACTTCTTCTGATAGGACCCACAATATACCCCGTTTCATGACCGTATCCGGTCGAATACTCATGTATCCGGGTCTCGAGCTCGGTTTGTCTGGGTCAGAACTGGTTTGCCGTGCGGTTCATTTATCGGTAAAATTTTCCCAACCACATGGTAATACCCTTCCTCCCCCATTTGAACCTTTTGCTGTCCTCAGCAAAACGTAACAGACCGAATCGCGTAAAGTACCCGATGGAATATAACTTGTACACCCCATACGAGTTCCTCACCCAACTCTACCCCCGTACCGTCGACTTTGCCTCATCTCTCTATTCCAACATGAGTCCGCTCTCTGAGGCCGCCAGCGTTACCTTCCCCGACGCCATCCAACCTGTCTGGGTCGACGCCCGCGACGAGTCCGAGAACCTCCTTGGCAACAAGAACACCAGTTCCAAAGTTTTTCGCGACTCAATGGATCGCACTGCTCAGGCTTGGGTACGTTTTCATCTCCCCTGGTCCGGATACTTGCAGCTAAACGTCTCTCAGCTTGCGTTCATGTCGGATACCAATTTGTTTGACGCTAGCCCGATCGACGGCGTTCACAGTTTGCTCTCGAGCACTGTAAACAAGGTCGATCAGGTGGTTCACAAGTATGGTACCGACTCTTCCTTCCAGAACCAAGTCGCGCCCGATTCTGTTCACCCGTTCCTTGAACGCGCCAAGCTCTTCCGCACCGTCCGCCAGAAAATCGCCGCTGGCGCGACTCGTGCCGCTGTTCGCCAGTACCTCAAGACTCCCCCGTCCGCGGAGAACAGCCAGAGTTCTAGCAAGGTGTGTATTCCGTGCACCGTGCTTTTTCGATACTCAGTATCCTTGTCAGAAACGTGGTCGTTCGCGCAGCTTGGACACCATCAACCTTTCCGGAGAGGAGGAGGTTGACGATGATGGCCTCATGGATGTAGATGAAGTCTCCGAGCCAGTGCGTCTCCCCTATTTTTGTGCTCTACCCCGTTCTGACCTTTTTCAAGCCCAAGGGTAAGACTAAAGCGCCCGCCATTGAGCCTACCTTCATCGTTTCAGACGAGGAGGCCGAGGTCGACACCAAGCCTCGCAACAAAAAGGCGGTGAGTAGCCATAGTCGGTTCCTATTCCCTCTCATACTAATTGCAGGCCAATCTTCGCTTCTATAAGCGCACGGACACTACCGCTCAGACCGTCACCCCTACGCCTCCCTCGAAGGCTACTCCCAAGCCTGACGTCAAGTCCAAAGACGTTCCTGGCAACAAGAAACAACCTCCTACCGGTCCCAAGGCTGGTAACGCCCGGGTACGATCTCGGATACCTTGACATACCGATCACTAACGCTCGATATAGGCTAGCACTTCCGCCAGCGCCCCGAACGACAATATTGGTATGTATCCTTGCTTTCCCCGCTGTACCTCTCTGAGCCTTTCCAGATATTGCGTCCTACGAGGATATTCGCAACGCTCTCGAGAAGGCCTCCCGGCTCTCTGAGCGTCACTCCAAGATGCTCGTTTCTGCGGACGGCCTCGTGCGGACCGATTGCGCGTATCGCACTCTCCTCACCGAGATTGGTGGTCGCCTCGCTGTCCACCTTCGCTACTACGATGGTGTCTTTAACGAGTACGAGCACGTTCGTCGCCAGATGGAGGATCGTAACTTGACGCCGATCGACTTTCCCACAAAGTACGTATCTGGTCACCCTCATTCCCTAGGTCACTTATTCTCTTCATAGCGACAATTCCATCCCGATTCCTGGAGGCTCCAACGTTCCCCACCGTGTCTTTACTCGCCATGGAGTGCTCATCCCTGGTATCGAGTCCGCCAAGGCCAAGAACGGCCGCTCTAACTAGAGCTTTCCCCTCCTTCTTTTCCAAATCACAATTCAAGTCGTAGCTCATACGCGTCCACTCCTTATACTGCGATTTTTCCTTGTCTAACTCCTACTCCACTCGTTTAACTCGATTCCCCTCGACCAACTCCTAGTACATTCCTTGTATCCGTCTCCCTAGAAAAGTATTCCTAGCTAGATACCAGCATACAATGCAATGTCTTCTCGCCTGGACTCATTTCGCCCTGTTTCAAGGAGGGTATCCACGAGTATAGGATTCCTCAGCCGAGCTCCACCGCCAACCGGTTGTTACGTACAGGCTGATTGTCGGATCCTGCCAAATATCCGGTGTTCACGTTAGCCCGGCACCATCGTCGATCTTTTTACGTCACTTCCACGCGTAGATACCGACGGTCCGGCATTTCACCAGATCTTTTTGGCTTGGCACCTCAAATTCCCAGGTATCCCAGCCAGCCGGCCGACTCCCCGTCCCTACATTGTCGTAGAAGACTTGTATCCGTCTTCTATTCCATGTATCGGGAGTAAGCAAAGTCGTATCCAGCCCCAGCAATTCCCAATTGCCAATCCTCCAATCTCCTTCAGGCACATCATTGTTTCCAGGACCCAAACCGTATGGATGGCGACTCTGCAGATCGGAATTTTCGATTGGAACTGTGGAGCGCTTGTTCAAATGAATTTATCAGGTCAGGGAGATGGTCACAAATAGGCCGAGACCAAAAATTTCGGTATCCACCCCATCTTTCCTTTGTCCTGCTTCACCAATGAGCCTCCCCACCGTTCTTGACGAGTTCAAGCCTGCCCCTGGCTTCGAGATTCGTTGGGCCAGCGCTCGTACCGATTCTGACGCGTTGCTCAACCTCAGCCCCAACGCTCCTCTTCGTGCTACCTTCAAGCGCGCTACCGACTGCATGAGATCTTGGGTTCGTGGTCCCATCCTCTCTTTTCACAGTATTCCGGTTGAACCGTCCTTAATACAGGAGCCTTTCCTTACGGAACCCAACCTTTCGCTCGTTATCGCCGAATACGAGATTCAGGCTCTATTGTCGTCGGTCGAGATTCGTATTCTCCAGATCAAGTTCGAGTTCCAGCACACTGGCGTCCCTTACGATTCGAGCTTTGAGGCCGCCCTCATCACCTTCTCGTCTGGCTGCGACCGTTACCGCGCCGGAATTGAGAAGATCAAGGTCGAGCTTGGTATCTATCGATTTACCGCTGAAGGTACGTTTCACACATTCTACCCCCGGTCGACCATTGATTCTGTCCCCAGAATCGCGTACTCCCGTCGCGGAATAGAGTCGTTCAAGGACAGCCAGAGGCTCCAGTAGTAGCGCCCGGATACTTAGATTGTCATGTAAATTTAAGCAATAATCCGTTTTTGGCTTCTTCTGGATCACGGCGTCCCCTCAATTTCAAACCGCCCCGTCCACGCGATCACCTAAGACGGCGATTGTCGCACACATGGCTGTTTCACAGCCCGGAATAACACTACCACCGGATTACCCTTGCCACCGCCTTATAAAGGGCCGGATACAGGCAATCCCCAATTATTCATGGCCGAATTCACTTCCATCCTCGTTACCAACGCCCATAAAGCGTTCATCCCCAGCCCTGGCACTGCTACCCGTGTCGCCGCGGTCTTCCTCGCCTCGGACCACCTCCTCAAGACGCCGACGGAGTACAACACTCGTCTCACGCTTGTCCGAGTAGCGACCTGCCTCAATGCCTGGGTGCGTTCCTTGTATCCGAGCTCCCCAACGTGTATCTGACCTGGCTACTAGGAACCCCTGTTGACTAACCTCAACGTCACTCACACCGCTCGTTGCCCCGAGATGGTTGTGCTTGCCGTCGAAGTCAAGGCCAAGATGGAGCGCCTCACTTCGCTCCCGGTCGACGGCACCCTCGATAGTGGCCTTGCCCATACCATTATCATCCCCGAGCGCGCTCAGTTTTACAATGGTTATGAGCGCCTCCTCAACGCCGCGCCGTGAGTTCATTTGCACTCCTGCTTGCAATACGCTCATCTCTCCCTAGCGTCGACCTCAGCGGACTCTAAGCTAGAATAACTCTCCGGCCGTAGATACTATCCATGTGTACCCAGCTCCGTGATAAATTGGTTATTGTTGACCCAGAAATCCCTACTTGAGACGTCCACGCGGTGATTTTCCAAGTACCTGGTTCGATACCTGGTTCAGCTGATCGAATTGTCGTATCCGGTGTTTCCGAAATGATAGGCGAGTAGTTTTTAGCGATTTTGCATTGAAATAGAGCGCCCTGGACCATGGAGTTCCCTACCCACACCCATCCCTGCGTCTTCAAAATGCTCGTCTCTCGCTTTACCCGTATCGTTCCCATGCCCGAGTTTACTCCACCCGCCGACCTCCGCGGAGACTGGTTGCACATCATCATCGCTTCGCACGAACTGCTTCAACTCGTCGGGCTCGGAGACCACAAGGAGACGAACAAGATCATGTCCAGATGCGCTAGACTCTGGGTGAGCTCGCTACATACTGGTATTCTCGCCGATATTCATCCTTGCAGCTCCGTTTCCTCGAGGAACCTTTGATGCTGCTCATCCTCGGCCAGGAGGGTGTCGCCACTCTCCTTGCCGCCATTGAAATCAAGATTACCCAAATCGCGTACGACCGCAAGAACCGTCATGGGCCCAATTACGTTCGCATTCCCGAGATTGTGAACTCGTTCTTGGTTGGCTGCAACCGCTATCGACTCGCTCGCTTCTAAATAAGCGGTATGTCCTACGTTCTTCTTCCGTACCCTCCCTCAACTGCTTCTTTAGCCTGGTATTCCGTCCCGACCCTTGATACGTAGATTTGTAGTCCATGTATCATCGCCGTTTCTCGCTAAATACCACGTTGGCTTCTCTTCTTGGTGCGAGTAGAACGCCTCGGCCCTTCCTCGAGTACCAGCTCCTCATCGCCTTCCAAGGCATCCTCTTCTGCCTTTTCTTCATCGCTCAACTCAGCAGGGTCACGCTGCTCCCAGTCCGGGTCCAAGGTGATGTCCTCAAACTGATAGTCTCGACCCGAAGTTTCGTCCCTAGGTTGTCGTCGCTCTACTAATATGTCCAATTCTTCTTTGGTCATATCAATCAGCTCTTCGATTTTGCTCTTGAACTTGATGGTTTTGCGCGCAAAGTATGGAACCACCCGAAACGCTCCGACCTTTCCAGGATACACAGCGCCGTTCATTTCACATACAATGTACGAGCCACCTTGCGTTCTTCGCAGAATTACCATGGGGCCCAAGTACTTGGGTTCGAGTTTCGTGTTGAGCGACTTCTCAACTCGAGTATTCCGAATGAGTACCAAGTCTCCAGGTGCCGCATCTCTTCTACATGTTGCCTATGTTTTGCCAGTGCCCTAGCCCTCAAGCCTACAAGGTCTTCTGTCGGGATTATCTCTCCTGGATAATCTACTAACCAAGTCGCTTCCACAATGTCGAGTGGCACAGTGGGATGACAACCCGTCACTGCATAATAGGGTGAACAACCCAAGCCGCGTCGGGTTGTAATCCTATCAGCCCATACTACTTGCGGTAAGAACCAGAACCATTTCCTAACATCCCCCCCAGTGGCTTTGTATACCATCTGGCGCATTTGCTTATGACCAGATTCCACGGGTCCGTTGGCTTGTGAGTTGTACGGGGAGATACGAATACCTGTTATCCCATATTTCAGATTCAGCCATTCGAGCGCCGCTAGGAACTGTGGTGCGTTGTCTGTCACGATCTCCTTCGGACAGCCCCATCTGCAAATGATATGTTCCAGCAAGAAACGTCCCAGCGCAGCTGCGTTGTCGGCTTTAAGACCTTTAGACTCCAGCCACCGACTGAGAGAATCCCTAGCCGATACTACGTAACGACAGCCGTTCGATATAGCCCCCATAATCGCAACATCGACATGGATCTTCTGGAACAGGCTCGGCGTGAACGTTGGGACCGGAGGTATCCGCAATAACTCTTCTTTTCGAGTCTGGCACAGATGACAACTCTGAACATACCATTTGATGTCATGTTCCATCTCTGGCCACCAGAACCTCTGCTCAATTAGAGATCTGGTTGCATATATCCCTCTATGTCCCAAACTATCGTGCGAAGCCCTCATCATGTACATCCTGTGCTCCTTTTCCACTACCAGTTTGTGAGCTGAGTCCGCTGAGCGTCGGAATAATCGTCCTTGGGGATCCAAGAAGAATTTCCTAGCGTATTGGATAAAACGCCTCAGTGCCAAAGGATTTATGTTCTTTGGCCTATTGTTTATAGGATCCAGTAGCCACTGCTTCACGTATCCGAGCTTCCAATCCTGATTCTTCGCTCCTACCGACCTCATGCCCTCCGGATACGTTTCCCTTTTTGCAGGATCGAACTTGAAAGCGTCTGGTGGTAAGAGAGGTTCTTCCTCACGGATATGGCTCATGATAAATTGAGGTATCTCCAAGTCTTTCTCTCGGAATTTCTCTCTGATCATTCTAGCTTCCCCGCGTTCCTCCAGATACGCGTCCATACACTGATGTTCGAATTGCAGGAGCACGTCAGTCGACTCCGTAGCCTCTTCCTTCACCTCAGCGAAGTACCCACCTCTGGTATCGATCCCAGCCTTGAAGTCTTCGAAGTCAGCGGGCTGTTCGATATCATAGTCCCAGTCATCGTGTTGCTCGGGCGGCGGGTTATCATCAAATCCGTCCTCCGGGCTTGGATAGTCTGGATCACCTGGTTGTTTCTTGCGTCGAGACAGACCATCCGGTGAGAAGGTACAGCCCTTCACATGCTTCAACGTAAAGTGGAACATTAGTATCTCTTCAATCCAACGGTTGATGGTTGCGTTAGGCCCCATGCCAGGGTTGTCTAGCATCCCTTTAATGTACATGGCATCTGTTTCCACCACCAAGCGCCGGCATCCAAGTAACCAGTATTGCATATGTTCCAGTGCACGCTTGAGCCCGTAAAGTTCGCGTTTTGGTTGTGAAAACCTAGCTTCTCGCTCGTTGAGGGGGATGGAGTCGAACTTTGCATAGTACCGCTTCTTCGGGTCATTAGGATCGACTTGATATATCTCTATACCTATAGCCATCCAAGATGTATCCACAGCTAATACTATATCCGAGTCCCAATCGTAATTTAATGGCTTCAAGGCTTCGCAGTGCTCCACCGAATACTTCAATGTATCCATAGAGCCTTGCGCCTTATCCGTCCATTCAAACTCAATGTCCTTCCTCAGCAAACGAATGAGCCAACGTGCCTTTGTCGAATAGTCCTTTATGAACATTCTGAGACAACCAACTACACCTAGGAATTGTCGTACCTGAGAGACGTCCTCAAGAGGAGGCCATCTCGAGATGACACCAATCCTATCGGTGGACGGTTTTCGCCCCTCGAATGAACACACATGCCCTACTACTGCAAATTCAGCTTTACAGATAATCACCTTGAGAGCTGAGATAGTGCCTCCGCAGTATTTCAGTCTCTGGGCAATTCTGTTCAGGTTCTGAAAGTGCTCCCATACAAAACGTCGAATCCCCCGATTCTCTGGTATAGTCTCATAAGTACCATGTTTGTCCTGATATCGCGATCCTGGCCCTTTCACCGGTACATCGTCGATATACGGGATGGTTATATGAGGTATCTCGTCTTTGAGGATAAAGGTAACGTGGTCATGGAAGATGGGTACCGAATTCGTCCAGCCCTGCGGCAATTTCACCAATCTCAGAGCTCCAAAGGGCGTTTGAAAGGTAGTATAGTCGCGAGAGGACTCGGCAATATCCCTATGGTCGTACCCAGAATAGAGATCGAATACAGCTCCGCACGCTCTTCCTGCAAACTGACTCGCAATCTCATCTGTAGCTGGTGGAATTCCAGAATGCGCTATGGTCACCGCATTCAAAGGTTCCAGCGCATGTACCAACCGGATACTCTTCCCATCCTTCTTTAGTACTCCGAAAAACTTCGAACGGTACGAGGAGTTGGACGGCTCGTACACTCCTGCATCGATCTTCTTCTTGATCACTTGACAGAACTCATCTAGCTGACCACGAGGTATGGGTATAGATCTCTCAACCCAGACCTTATGTTCAACCGTGGGAATTTCAACCGGTGGGAAGAATTCATGTTTCCACGATCCTCTCTCGGAATCATCCCATGCGAATGCGTCGTTGTGCTTAGATACAAAGTCATGCATGAGTTTCCGCTCCTCATCCCACAGAAAGCCTTCATCATGAAGCTTGTCTATGCCCTCCTTCCGTTCTTGGGTGTATCGTCCTGTCGGGACAAAATCCCCTGGATTAGTTGGCAACGTAGGGAGGTCCTTCAATGGGTCCCCAATAATCTGCCTCTGTATCCGGTATTTTTCGGGTAACTCGGTGAAGACTGGTTTCGTCTTCAGGGCCACAGGTTTGTACTTTTTGCCGGCAAACACCTCCAGGACCGGGATACCAGGATCTAAGACTGAGTCCGATTCCAGTCGCGGTACATGGCCGTGTACAGAGCACTTGAAACATTCCTTGGCGGTGTCCTCTTCATGACACCGTTTTCCTCCTCTTTCTGTTGGCCTTTTTGATAGAGCTTCGACTTCGTGTTCCCCCCAGATGAGATGGTAAATGCTCATCAAAGGTAAATACCTGGTACGTAGGCCCATCAACCTTGCTTTCCTTTGTATCAACGCCACTCACAAACTCGTTTAGGAGCTGTGCAGCCGCTTGATCCTGTTTCAATGCCTCACTATCCTCAGAAGCTACCAGATACGCCGCCTTTAGCTCATCCGGATTGAACTTCCCATCGTCTCTGGGTTCTGCATACCCCTCAATCCGCAACTCTCCGTATTCATCAAAACCGAACTTCACTGCTAACTCTCCTCCTTCGGCGCCAATGCCTAATTCCTCGAAGAGCCATGAAAATCCGATTGGGCCTCAACACTTGCCACCTCGGTTACGGGTGCGGACTCCTGTTTCTGCTTCGGCGGTGATGGCTCAACCAATCTCAGGTTCTTTCCATCACTTACCACCGATCCCCGCGCGAATGTAGGCATCGTGATCCTGTCACCCCCGTCTGGGTCTCTAATAGTCACCGTCTGGGACCCGTCTCTGAAGTCCTGGGTCCGAGCTTCCGTTAGAATGTCAAACGGTCGGCCCAACAGCACTTCGTATGCGGGTTGTTCTATCACATGTACTTGTAAGTACACTGTAATGTCTCCAAAAGTGAAAGGCACGTTTCTAGCCAGGCCTGCTGATTTCTTCAACTGGCCATTCGCACTCTGCATGTAGATCTGGACATCGGGTAGCCATTGTACACCGATTTTCTCAGCAACAGACCGTGCCATCGACACAATCTGAGACCCAGTATCTCGGATACTTTCCACCCTTCCCATCTTATTCACTATAGGGAATAGAACACGAAGGGCTACCGATGCTTCCGCTGCAAATATCTGCCTCGGGGTTTCATTTTCGTCAAGCGAGGATAGATACGCAAGTACAGGATCAATAGCGACCATGCACCCGGGTTCTAGACCTTCGTCTTCATCTGTTGACATATAAAATGAGCTCACACCTGGCAGATCATCTACTCCTATGGCATCCATCTGCAGGAACACAGGTATGCCTTCATCTTCCATGAACGGGAACGCCGACTGCTCTTCTATGGGATTAGACACGGTCAACGGCTTTATAGGTCGCCTAGACTTCTGTGTAATCGCACGGAGCTGTTTCGCATATTCCCCGTTCATGGCGACTAGCTTTTCAACGGTAATGCCACGGAGTTCCAACCCCTTCGTCTGGTCCACTAGATCTGGTATAATTTTTGGATCATCGTATTGAGGTACCAGACGATAAGCCCTCTCCTGTCCACCACCATTGTTCTTGTTTTTCAGGATACCCCCCGGTCGCTGCTGCGATGCAGGTGAATCCAACTTCTGAAAGGGTACCGGAGACTCCTCGTCATCAGTCATCTCCTCTACTGTAACCATCCTCCGCTCAGGTTGAACTGGCGTAGGTTTAGAAACCTTCTTCGTGGGTGAGCCCGTATTCTCTTTGCTCGTATCATCCATGATCTCCGAAGGAACCATGAATCCCACTCTCTTTTCTCCGCTCGTTCTGCTTCTCCAGTTTTGGTTTTTATCAGCCGGATTCTCGTTCTCAGGGGTCTTGGCAATGGGAGGTGGTGCAAGTTTCGCCCTCCTCTCAGCCCCCTTCATTGAACTTTTGGGAAACCCGACGCTTGAGGCGGTGGGCTGGACGACGCACCAGTTCTAGTCGAAATGAACTGACCCTGGGCCTCGTCTCCGCCCTGCGCAGGGAATAGTTCTCCTCTGCACGCCTGTACCAACTGTATAACCTGATTCAAGTCATACCCCGCACCCAGAAGAGGGCTTGGTGAGCTGACAACCGGTTGTTGCATGAACTGCTGTTGCCGCGGTGGTTGAACACCGCCATTGCTCTGGGAAAAGGGTGGTTGAACACCCTGTGGCATGTGAGGAGGTGTATCCCGAGTGTCAGGTCGTTGAACGAACTGATTCCTGCTGGAATACATCTGCTGCACACGCTTTGAATGCATCTCGTCGTCCCTAGTATCGTACAAGTGATCTACACGATCCTGATATTCGGGATAGTATTGATCTCCTGCCGCACTTGGTCCCCCAACATAAAAGGTTTGCATCATTGCCGCTTGCTGAGACCTTGCCGACGGTAATGTTCCTCCACCTTTTGAGCACGACTGACATTCTCGGGATACCGAGGAATGAGTTGACCATTTGACAATTTGACTTGTCTATCGTCAAGGATGATCCATCCCAAAGAGATGAATTCGTCCTTCACATGGCACGATCGTATCCTATGCGGTCCCCCACAGAAGAAGCATGGCCCTTCCTCCCTCGGTTGATATTCCACTCTTGGTGGCGCGTACGGCTTCTGCTCTTCTTGCCTACCATGACCATCTTCCTGTCTATTACTCGATTGTTGAGGAGCGGTATGCGACGGAGGCGCTCTGATATTTTGATTGAGAAGACGGACCGAAGATTCAAAGGCGGTTTCGATGTTCTTCAACCCATCCTCGAACCTCTTGCTCTGGATTTTTGTCAGATCTTTGATAGAGGCTATCTCGCTCGCAAATCCTTCCAAACGGTCCTCGATTTCAGTCTTCAGGCGTACCTCTCCCGCTGTCCTAGCCGTCGGATTAACCGGTGGGTCGTATACTGGGTTCATAGGTGCCCTCGCTGGCGTCGCTCCTCCCAACAAACTCATTGCTCTCCTTCCTGACCAGTTGTCTGCAATAGAATCCGCAATCTTGAACACAGTGGAGAAGAGTAATTTGTCTCCGCGACGATTGCCCGCAATAGGTGCAGCCCCAAGAACTGGCGCTGCTGGTTGTGGACCTAGCAAAGCCCAAATGGCTTGCTGGTTCATACCCCCTTCGACTTCGGCCGCGAAGTTCTCATCAAATACTCCCAGTATCATCTCAACAAGCTGTAAGTTTGTGACCAACGCCGATCCTTTCAAGAGCTTCGTAGCTTCGTGGGTGAACGAGATCTCGAAACGGCGCAATTTCCCGAGTTCGGAGCGGGAAATTGGTCGATTCTGACTACATATCTCCCGGAGCCTGTTCAGAGATCCCAGATCCATATCCTCGACTTCAGGATATAGGGTCAGGATTTCTTCTTTCCACTCTGCGAAGGTCCCCGGAGCCGGATACTTGCTTAACATCTTCCACTGGTCCCGAATGTTTTCATCATCAACATAGTCCAGCAACAACTCTTTCTTCCTCGTATCGTCTGTAATGCTCCCATTGGTGAACACGGTCTCGCAATGCCTGATAAACAATCTCAGGTCGCCAGCCGCCTCCCCTTTGAAATGTGGTCGATTGTTGTCATAAGACGCCGGTATTTTAAACGCGGTAGTCATTCTGACTCTTGGTATGGTGGTAATATTCGGAATAGGGTTTTGAACGACGGTGGTATTGATCGTATTCTCTTGCTCGACGCCGGTACCTGACGGTCCTGCTTCGTTTTCTAGCTGAGAGGTGGATGCAATGGTGACACGCGGTGTTCGGGTTGAAACTCTCGGTTTGGTAACACGAGAAGTTTCGAGAGGCTGGACTAAAGTCGCTTTTGCCTTTTGAGAGGTTTTGGTCTGCCGACCAGGAGGATGATTGACGTTAGAACGCAGAGTACCCGCGTTTAATTGCCCTTCTCCTCGAAGTAAACTGGGAAAATGCCCAGCCGACTTGTCTTGGATAGCCTTTTCCTTTCCTTTCGGTGGAATAGCGAAATCCGACAGCAATGATTGTCCAAGTAAGACTCAGACGTGCAACAACACAGAGTATTCGATAAATCGAAAGAGATTTTATCACTTCAACCCCCTCGCGGTGGGCTCCAGATGATGTATGTGCTCTAAACCTACTATAGAAATCGACAACACTCGAAGAATCTAACCAGATGAGTCGAGATACAGACGAATCTATATCCAACTAACCCAATCACGAAGCTCCGGGGCGAGTGACAACTATTGAATAGCGGGAATGTGGCGAGTATAAGTCCCTAGTACAGGGCCTTGTAAAGGTTGTAGGGAATTGAATGATATAGTCTCGGATACGATGTCGAAACAAAGTATTGCGAATAGAGATCCTTGATGTAAACCAAGAATGACGATTCTAAAGCGTTTTGTAGATGGTAAAGCTTCACAGCTAACACAAAAGATAGATTGAGTTTGGCTAAAGCCGGGGTTTTGCAATAAAGCAGGTATTTGGGTCTTTCGATCCCTTTCACACTGGTATCCGAAGACGACAGCGACCGATACAACACGGATTTCGTAGATTCCGACACTTCGCAACTCTGAACACACAAATAACCCTTGACAGACACACGGTACGACACAATCCAACAGATACTGATTCCAACATACTGATTCACACTCAAGTCACACACACAATAGCCAACAAACAAATGTTTAGATTTTCAATAGCGATTGCTTAACTACGCAATGCACCGTCGAAAGCCTCGGACAAAACCCTTGATCGCAGCTGGTAGCTTGCTAGTGGGGGAAGTATCCGCTGCCCTCTAGGGTAGCACTCTATCTACTTTATACAGGTCCGAGAATCATATGATAGTACAAACGAATGGCGCAATAATTAAAAATATCCTTGGTATCTGGAATGGAAACACCCTGATTGGTTGATCAGAACCGGCATCGTGTACGGCCGGTGTGTCAAGCCATGATTCCGCGTGGCGGACCTGTCGATCCGTGACTCCAACATTGATCCATGACTCGACTGATTTTAGTGAAGTCGTATCCGACCTCTCCCTTGATTGTATACCCTCCAGACGTACGCCCATAGGTTGTAGGTCCAGAACGATACCCATATCTCCGACTACCTGTCCCGGATACCAGCAGATACTAGTTTGAAGACTAGTATCCGACCCGGATCCTCCTTGTCCCGACTGCTGATGACAACTACGTCACTCCCTTCGGACCCGCTTCGGCGGTCTACTCATGTTTCAGGCTTTTCGGCCGACTTGCCCATCATCCCGTGAACTTCCGAACCTCCGAATTGCACTCGCACCAAGGTTCGAACGGCTGACAATCGTACAACGGTTAAGAACTTGTTTAATTGGTGTATCCCATTGGTAGAGCAGGTATCCACAACTCCTACATGTTTCGGAGTGAGCCCGTCGGCCATATTCAGGTAAATACCCTTCAACCCGTACAGTACTCTTAAGTATCCACCACACTGACTGTCTCTGGGCTCAACATCAGTCTTGTACTGAGATGACTTAGCTAGGATACTACCTCTGAAATCGTGCAAAACGCGCGTTTTCAAGGGCAGTCAAATTCCATGCTTATCAACGGTACTCGTTTTTCTTCATGCAGACCTTGCTGACGCGGTCGTAGGGAATGTCCGCCCACCGGTCAGCTGACATGAGCGTCTCTATGGAGGCCCGGAGCATCGCGCTTTGAAACACGATGATAATCCGTGATGGCCGCTGCCAAAGACAGTTCCGAGGAAGGACCCCGTAACCCTCGGCATGTCTTGCCGCGTTCCAACATTGATTTTCCACGGCTAGTGTTCAAGTCGAAGCAACCTTGGGCCTTGGCCTGGCAGACACCGCAACTACTTTTTTTTTCTATCCGGGGCTTGCTTGCTACATGCATGCATGTCATTTGGACAACTGCCTTGTTTTCCTAAAAGTGTTTGATACAATTGATTAGATATCGGCTACCGCGACGATCAATTTGTTTCTGTCGGAGTCGGAGTTCGAAATCACCTCTTTCTTCCGTACCACCACGATCTCGTGTCGCTCGCAACATCGACATGTTGACGCGGCTTTCTGTTCATTCCTGGCCGTCCATTCCTCTACTCTGCATCACCACCTGGCTCGGAGCCCGTTAACACCGCCGTAGACTGTCCACATCCCTCGAGGGACGCATCGAGAGTGGTGGGTACTCAGCGGGCTTCAAAAAAGACCTGGAGCATGCTACCCATGTGGTCCCCCCCCCCTCACCGCTTATCCCTCACAAGTCACTCGCATCAATCCGACCCGTCTGCAGTCTATATCCAGGACCGTCCGCCTCATCACCCCCTGATCTCGTTGGAACCGTATGCGTGCCGGATCACTATGTACTGGTGTTCATTCCGCCAAACGGGAGACTGCCCGTCGGAAACTCTCGTGACGAGTCTCGTCTGGCACACTCGCGGGATGAATAGGACTGTTGGGGATAAATCAACTCCTTCTTGCCGGTGCGTGCCGGTGCTCTCCTCTCTCTCTTTGTACTCAGCCCTCCGAAGTCGCACACCCGCTCATCATACTTGGTAGCAAGTCGACACATCTGTACTATGTCCCGGATCGGCCCACGAGTATGTGCTTTTGAAATTTGAAATTTGTGTGTGTGTTTCAAAGATTCAACCACAACTCACAAACGCAGGGCATCGGAGTTCATCCGCTATAGATGATAGCGCGCCGCACAACCAAGTTCCAACAGGAGGAGTGAGCAGGCTAGCAGCTCGGCATGGGTACCCGGCACTGAACCTCAGAGGTGCGCCCATATTCGGTTCCCAGATGAAATGATTGTTGAATCAATGTTGGAATACGGATGAGTGTGCCGATGGTTACGGGGTCCTCCCTCGGAACTGTCTTTGGCAGCGGCCATCACGGATTATCATCGTGTTTCAAAGCGCGATGCTCCGGGCCTCCATAGGACCGGGACGCGTGTGACTGCACGGAGAGGGGTGAGGATCCAGCGTCTGTAGAACGAGCGAAGGATATCGGTGGCCTCGGGCGATTCGGGCCGCAGGTCCTTCAAGGCGGTGGGGAAGCGAACGGAAGGGAGGGCAAGGGCGGGACCATCATGAAGGATAAGACGGGCAATAGCGGTGGAGATGTTGGTGTGCCGGTCGTGCATGGCAAGAGGGCTTGGGGCCCACTTCGGTGCAAGTGAGATATCGTCGTTTTGGCCCGAATAGAACAGGCCCCAGTCGATGAGAAGGCGCTCGGAGAAGAGGCGTGCAACGGCAACGAAGAGGGCCCTGTACTTGAGATCGGCGAGCTTGTGTTCTATACGGGCACGATTCGCTTCGCCAACGGTAGCACGGCGTGCCTTGACGACGAGCTTCTTGATCCTGGGCGGCGGGCAGACCTGGGGCTGGACATCTGGAAGCCGATGCAGAAACTTGGTGCTGCGGTGGGATATGATACTCAGCTCGTCGACGGTAGCGAGAGCCAGGATATTCAGGAGGTCCTTCCAGTACCCATGCGCGAGCTTGCCCTGCTTGCCGTACACAGGGGTGGCAAGGAGATGAAGATTCGCGATAGCAGTACGCGGATGGTTATCGTATAGCCAGCCAAACGCACTGGAGCTCAATGAGCAGTGGCTTGCATGAAGTGATCAAGCACGTACCGATAGAAACCCTCATCGTCCACCCGTCGTCCCTTCCAAGGGAAAGTACGTATTCTACGTAGCGTCCATATTATCTTGAGCGTCAGCGCTGGGTCCTCCGCCCACGACTAACTCGTGTCACTCTCAGCGATAATGATACTGCAGGCAAAGAGGACGCACCTTGTCCAAAAGATCTTTGTCCGCGGAACCCCATGCATACTGGTAGATATCATAGAACGCAGCTAATAGCGGGGAGCGTCTGTAGTCGTACCAGTCGTCCTCGCTCGAATCGGCACTCAAGGCGTCCACCATTGGATTCTGTGGGCTAGCATTGTCCGGAAGCTTGGGAGGTCGGATGAGAACGTCCAGAAAGTTTGGGTCGAAGAGCTCCGGAATCGGTGGAAGGGAAGGGTTTTGGCAAGACCGCGTGCGGGAGACTAGGGCGCTGCTAGGACCCCGGAAAGTACCCTTCGATGTAAGGGGTGTGGTTCGGACATGGGAAGGGCAAATTTTGGCTCGCAGTATGGGGCCACTGTCCGGACATGGGGGGCCCGACTCGCCAACCACTTGGGACCCCGTTCGGACACGAGATGGGCGGCTGGGGCGAGGCCAAGGCCGGGTAAGTGGAAGCCGGGCTGAATCTCAGTGCCCCGACCCGCAAAGTACGCGTGGTGTAGCGGTTATCCTGCCAACTTGGTGTCAGTGTTGCGGCGCCAGAAATTACAGCCAACCGTGCCGCAGGCCGGCCGGAGAAATTTTTGATGCGGAGGAGCCGGAAGACCGGGCCGGGACGACTTTGGGGGGGAGTCCGGACATGAGATGGCCGGCTGGAAAAAAATTCTTCGGACATGAAACCCTCAGATTTGAGCATCGGCGGGACCAAAGATCAGACCGTACTTTCCGGGGTCCTGCGCTGCTGCGATGGAAGCGCTCGCGTGGGCGCCAAGCAAGCCTCGGGAGCAGTCCAACTCGGCAGGGTGTCGGCCGAGGGAGCAACATGGCGGCGTTGCCACTGCCAGTGCCCGGGGAAGTCTGAGCGTGTTGCAGTAGGTAATTGAAGCAATGGAGAAAAGAGAGAGAGACGATGTGAAAGAAAAGGCGCGCTCAGCGGTAATCACGCGATCACGGCTCTTTTGCTTCTGACCACCACCATGGTCCTCACCCGGCGCGCTCACAGGGCCCGGATGGTCATAACCCTCTGGCTACCGAACGAGGTCCTCACCGAAATCATCCGATGCCCGAAGAAGCCCGACCAGGCCACGCTGTGTCGCGTTTCGAAGCTGTTTCACGGGCTGGTTTTGCCCATTCTCAATCGAGCCATTCTTCTCGACACCCTGGACAAGAATGGCAGCCCGTGTCAAAGAAATTATAACAGCTTTCTGCAGTCGCTCATTCGTAATCCTGAGCGTGCCGAAGCTGTGCGATCCCTGACCTTTCTGCGGTACGTCTGACTCTTTCACGGGAGACTCAGCTCACACTCATTTGATAGAAAGTGGCCCTATCCACCTCCTGTCGACTACGATTTCCTCTTCGAATCCATGGCGCTCATGAGGAACCTCGAATTTCTCTCCTTCGATGACATCTTGAACTCCAAGATAATCACTCGTTTGGCCAGCCTCACCTGGCCTAACCTGTCGTGGTGCCGGATCGTGGTGGTTTACATCAACGTCTCCACTGCTACAAGTTTCGCCAAGTTCCTTTCCCAACATCCGGCTATTGTTCGTGTCTTTCTTTGGACCCTTGGCGCGCGCGACTCCCTCGGGCCAGGGCCCACGTTCCTCCCAGATCTACGGCATTTCAGCGGAGAAGGTATCTTTCTCGACAGGCTCTCCACTCGATCCCTCGAGGCTGCTCGCGTTCAGGTCGACGGGTCAAGGATAGACCGCGACGCACAGGCACTGCAGGCAGCCAGTCACCCCAATCTCCCATTTGTTCTTTCCCTCGAGTTTGCCTCCTTGGAGTTGGAGAATCCAATTCAGACAATTTTGCGACCTCTCTCTGCGGATTTCCCTGGCATCCGGAGCCTGCAACTGCGAGAAATTGAGACGAATCTGTTGGGTATCGTACGTCCCGTCACCCCTTTGCGCGCGCATCGGTCTGACTTTATAATTATAGACCGCACTTCAACATGTCACTGCACACATGCCATATTTTACCCAGATTGCATATTTTTCATTAACGTATGACACACCACAACCTGAATTTGCCGTCGACGCCGAGAGCGATGACGCTGCGTTTCAAACTTCGGTGGCAGCTTCTCCGACCCTCATAGGATGTTGCATAGGTTGGTAACCACATTTTCCCATTCATTCAATTGCGCTCACCTGGTTCACCAGGAAACGTCGCACGGAGGAAAGTGGGCGAGGAGTGGGAGCGGTTGTCCGTGGACGATTTCGATGAACAAGCCGGATTCTCCGTTTTCGAGCCCTCTTTCCAGGATTAACTCTTGGGTCATACGAACAATAGATTCAACGTGTTTTCTGTGAACTTGAACTGCTTGCACATGCGGCGGACATCCGTCATGGAATTCAGCCGTCGAGCCTTTCGCATATAACGTGAGTTTGAATTAACGACATGCGGCTACTCTCCCTGCTTCGAACACATCGATTGATGCCCCTTGTTCACTCGCTGGTTCAACGCCTCAATTTGGTAAATCCGAAGGCCGCGAACGATCGAGTAAAACCTGCACTCTTCTCGAACGCAGTCATTCGAGTTGTCTGGGAAAGGAGCCATCGTCCAAAGGCCACTCACTGAGTTGTCCACGGAGGTATCTGAACGCTCAAAGCTTCCCTTTTGGGCTCGCGATTCGTGATCCGTTGTGGTCACGCTCCTGACTCACCTTTATTTTGACGGCTTTTGCTATCTGATCCGACTTCCGCCTTCCACGCTTGACTTTTGCTTGTCCTCGACGTCCGAGTGACTCTGACGACTCATGCATCGCGATTTACATGCTCGCAACCTGGACCGCCTCCCAGTATCATTCCGGGTGAACATTTTCTTTCATCGAGCCACCCCCTGTCTGATTGCGCGAAAGCGAGTGGCGGCACTTGCAGCGGCGGAGACTCGCACCTTGCCTCAAGTAGTACATGCGCGACAGCTCATGGGAACACTTCCCAGCTCCCAACGACTGGCATTTCTGGCCGTATTTTCCCCCGTTCTCGACCCAGCTCGTAGCCCCCGCCTCGAAGAGCAATCTCTGGACGCCAAAACAATGGAGGACATCGCTTGCGCCAGCGTGGCCTTGGACGCGATGGTCCGTATACGAACAAAGGGTGATATCGGGCTGTCTTTGTGGCCACGTGTGTGGCCTTGGGTCGACTTTATCAGGACGCACCGCGACCATCTTCAAGATCACATTCATCTCCCGCCAGAGAGGTCCTTTCATGTCGACTTTACCGTCCTCGTTGGAGCTTTCCAACCACATCCGGCGACATATGCACTCATGTCCGGGACTCCCGGGTTCTGGGCTTGTCTCGTCAAGGCCTGGACATTCCTGACCGAACTCGACAACCCAGCCCAGCGTTTCCTCATGCTCAACGATCTCAGCACGTTTCTGGCCAACGCCGGTCTGCGCGCCCACCCAGAGCGTCTAGAAGAGATGATAGACGCTGCAGGATCACTCAACCGCTTGGCTGGGCTCGTGGCCGATTTCGTTCGCACAGTTGTGAAGCAACGCACCTCGGAAACCCATGGCCAGAACCTGAGTCTCCCTCAGCACCACATATACAGTCTCATGATGTTCATCGAGGATGTTGACAAGTTTCCCCGTGCCGAACTTGAAGATCGCGCTGATGAGGCGAAGGACGATTCGAGGTTAGCCGTGGTGCCGCTGGGCCCCTTGGGTTCTGCGCTGTATACCCACACCGATTGTGCCGAGGAGCTCGTCGCCGCCGTCCTCGTTCTCTGTGATAGACAGGAACAGCCAGCGGGGGTCGTCATAGACCACTGTCTGATGCTCGTACGGCGTATGATCAAACCCTCTCCGGCGAGGTGGTGGCTCAACGCGGTGCTTGAACGTGGGCTATTGCGGGCCTTAATCCTAATCACACTCCGGTGCAATCCACGTGGGTGGAAGCTCCAGCACCAGGTTGGGTATTTCTTGAGGCTGTTTCTCCCCGCCGGTCTGGTGTATTTCCACGCCGTCGTTGCGTATGGGAAGGCCCTGGAAGATGCTCAGGCTCTGCTCTTGGGCGATGTTCTCAAAAAGAATCCATTGTACGGCCCCTGTCATTGGGAAGAATTCTTTGCTTGCGCCGATGAACGCCTCGAGGTTTTGACAGAATATCAATCATCATCTCTCCAGAAAGCATGCGATAACACAGAGGTGCGTCCTGCAATGTGCATTTATCCACCGTTCATCCTTTCCAACAGTGTGGGTTAATACGAGATTCAACCTCCCTTAGGCGATGCTCAGGTTGTCAAGTGTTTTATTACTGCTCCGTTGAATGTCAACGCAACGACTGGGAAATCGGCCATCGCAATGCTTGTCCCAATCACCACAGCGTACTTCTCTGTACGTCTCTCACGAATCTCCAAAAATCCTTTCTGACTCATAAGATATGTTCCCCATTAGCCGAACGCGCGGCGCTGACCTTCTGCGAACGGTCGTTCTTTCGGGCTCTGATCCACGACACCTACCTCAAAGAACGGCCCTCCATTTGCGTGCAACAAATTCGGGTGCTCTCCGAATACGATTCTGCTATGCACATCCCCCTCCTGACGCTCTTTGACTACTGCCGGCCTCTGCCTACTATAAGTGTCGAGCCTGTTGACCCGGACGATGCAGAAGCGCAAGAGCAATTGCGCGAGCTCGTGGACACGGAGAGCGCGGAGTGGCAGTATATCTTGGAGCGTGCCAGGTTGGGAGAGGGTCGCTACCAGTTGCACGCAATCCGCGTTGTGCATGGTATGCAAGAGACTTGGCTGAAGACGAGATCGTGGGTCGTACCGTTGAGGACGGATGGGGATGCAATTTTTGCGGGTTTAAGGAGCCTTGCGCAGCGGATGCGTCAAGGATCGTTGGTGGAGGAGGATCTAATGGGGGAGATAGATTTATTGCTGCAGGCGGAGGCGGGCATTGTTGTGATACACTAGGGAACTCAGGTGTCAATGGAGAATGGAATAAGCGATTCAACAGTGCAGACAATAAGAATGGAGCAACAGCAGATGCTACCAGGTGAGAGACGGCCGAGTAGCATACCCCCTTCAAATATGGCTCTGATACGCTGCGCGACAGCGGCTTACATCCGGAGCACGCTCCAGCTATATCTCGCAAGTCCAGATCTCCGTCAACGCATCGATTCTCTGGGACTTGACAACTTTACATACTATACTGAATTTCGCGGGTATATCTGATGCCCCAACAGATAAAAGAAATGATGATTGTCGACTGCCAGCTGAGACAACAGCATGTGCACTGTCGACTGGAGGAAGATATGATCATCAGTGTTCGCTGTGGGATGTAGAGCGACTTGAATTTTTGCCTCGACGCGCGTCGTCAATTTGGATACGACCCAATCCGAGAAAACCTCGGGGGTGAAAGCAAGCCACGAAAGGCAAACCAACTCGGCAAGTCGGGGCATAGCTCGTTGGCCCATCAGGGCACGCAGAAAACTGTCCGTGACCACCGGCGTCTCCTCGTTCATGGGCGGATCTCCTACTTGGAGCTCCTCAAGCGCTCCGAGGAGGGAGAGGATCTCCAACAATTGCCCTTCTGAGACGCGCACGTGAGACACGCACAGTGTTTTCAGGCAGTGTCCGAGACCGGATCGATCGCATAGACCGAGGAATGTCGAGTGTTGGACGGGCGCCCAACTGAGCATGGCTCTGGGATAGGCCTCATTTCGGAGATCTAATACCTCTAAGTCGGGCAGAGTGAGGCTGTCGAAAAGCTGGCTGAAAATCGAGGTCAAGTGGTGTGGATTGGGCGGGCCACATGGACACACTCTGCACCCCAGAATTTTCAGGGGCGCGGTGATGGACGGGAGGGACAGCGCGGGGTCCCAATTCCGTCGCAGAATCGAGGGGTCAAGGTCGAACATGAAGTGGAAGCTGGCCCCGTCGGGTAGTTCGGGGAGCAAGCGTAGGATGGTGTGAAGTTCGTCGTGAAGTGGCATCACGATACATGAAAGGTCGGTGATTTGTTTGCGGATGGTTCTGAAACTGTCCAAGTGCAGGAGCGGCGCAGGAACCATAATCCTGTTCAAAGATGGAGCCACCGCAAGGAAGTCTAGCGGTATCACAGGTTTGCAGTGCCTCAGGCGAACCTCGCAGTTGACTTGGTACTCCCTTCAAGGAGCAGATGAAATGCACAGTTTCCCATTGGTGCGAGTACTCCGCCAGTAGATCGAATATGCGGGGATGGAGAGGATGGTCGAATGTCTCTCCTTTAAACCGGATTAGGAGTGGCACGTTCTGGCTGCGTTCTAGATGACTCGCTGAGAGCTGGATGGTTTTGTCCACGGCGCCCGCCGTGATCGCGTGAACCTCGAGATGGGACCACAACGTTGGAGTCTCAAGCGCCAGGGTGTGCCATCGAGAGCACACCCGGGAGAGAGACAACAGGGGTACGTTCGCGATCCGCTCCAATTCTGTCTTTAGGGCCAGATTCGGGATGGGATGTGCCAAAAGGTTGGGGAAGATTCCGGCAGTAGCATGGAGAAATACATTCAAGAGAGTTTCGTTGGGAAGGGAGTGGATTCCATTTGTCGGTGGGAGTGCCATCGAGAGGGAAGGAGAAGAGCAGAGAGAAACCGAGACATTCGGACCCATTCCGATCGACGCCGACCTTGCCGCGCGTTTCTGATAGCCAAGTCATTTTAACTCGGTGGGGCTTCGCACTACTTCCTCGGACGAAAAAGCAAAAGTCAACATCGTGGGACTCTGGGAGAGAACGAGTAATATACCCGCCGCTGGAAGAGTCACTGGCGGCCATCGGTGGCCCCCGGTGGACATTGGCGGCCGTTGGCAGATGGATGGGCAATCTTGGATTGCACGTGGTTAAAGGCCAGGAGAAGGACGGCACGAGTCCCGTCGGCAATCATTCCATACAAAGACGCGTCGCGCGCCGATCGCGTCTTTGTCCCTCTTCCTTCCCTCCTCGACTCACTGCAGCTCGCAGGTAGCGACTTCGTCCCTCTTCCTTCCCTCCTCGACTCACTGCAGCTCGCAGCCGCGACTGCTTTTTCTTTCCCCTCCCTCCGTCCCTTACATTACATTTCACATTTACTTACATCCAATTCCACTCACGTACAATCTCATTCCATTCCTCGATTACTTACATTCAGTTTCACTTGCGTACCACACCATGTCTCCTGTAGTAGGCCCGTTCTGCTGCCCATTCGGCACAGAGCCTCCCGAGGCCGCGCTTCCTTGGCTCCCGAGCCGACGGCGCGCGGTGGGCACTTTAGACCCAATCCATCATTGTCCCAGTCCTTGACGCAGATTTAACGGTGATCGACATCGCTTGCCGACGGATTGCTGTCCCATTTTGATGATCGCCGCTGGCTTCCATCAAATTATATTTGCAAAGCTCAGCCGCTGGGTTCCACTGGTCTTTTCAAGAATATTCAAAATTTCACTGGAGATTTTGCCTAAAATAGAAGCCTGGCTACAGTTACTGATAACTCTCAATGAAGGGGTTCAACACCATGCAAATCAAGGTCACTTACTGAACAACTGCTGATGTGTTGATGATGAATGTTCAGTGGATGCCGTCGGCTTTTGGTGGATTCCTTTGTGCACATTGGTCTTTCAAAGTCTTTCGAGAGCTTTGATGGTTTTGAATCTGATTCAATGTGAAGGTATTTTGAAGGTGTTTGATGTTGGAAAATCAATGGCAAATTGGAAAGAAGGTTCGGCTTGTGAAAGCACCAGAGATCTACGATTTCCGCTGGAATCCAGTGGAATCCACTGAGGAGGCCTTTTGTTTTCGATAGTATTTTACTCACTGGTTGGTGTTGCATCCCTCTTTCACCGAAGATTGGACGTTAACGTTGATCACTCACTGTTCGGGAAGATGACGACGTATTGAAAACACAACCGAGCCGCGACTCGGAGGCGTGTCTTGTGAAGAAGGAGGTTAAGCCCGAGGGTTCCGGTTCCATGGGCGAAGTGAAGTCGGCGCTGTGTCGTCCCGGCGGATCGCAGGATAGATTGAAGAGGGAAACAAAAAGCGAGCCGCCTATCGCCGAAACTCTCCCATACAGTCAAGACGGAAATCAAGAGCGAAATTCTCGTGTTGGGCTGAAGAAGGATCCTTTGACTGATTTGGTCAGGGAGGAAAGTAAGACTGACTTGCAGGGCATCCGGCTTGTCGAGGTGATAGACACAAAAGATGATCTTCACAAAGTGACGCAACCAAGCGGTAGTCCGAGTAATCTCTTGAAAATTTACACGGATTATTCGAAGACAGAATACATCAGAAACCTATAGTTTCATCCACCGGTGCCGTTTCCCCGACAGATAAGAAAAACAACTGTTGTCGACAGCCAGCTGTCGCAACATCACGTGCACCGTTGATTCGACGAATACATCTGGGTCACTGTTCGCAGCAGGATATAGAGAGACCTGGAACTTTGCCCCGGCTGTCGTCAATCTGGATACAACAAAATCCGAGAAAAGTTTCGGGGTGAAAGCAAGCCTTGAAATGCAAACCAAGTGTGCGAGTCGGGGCACAAGTTGAATTTGTTGACCCGAATTCTCGCGGATCATGGCGCGCAGCAAACTGTCAGTGACGAGTGGCATTTCTTCGTCACTGGGCAGATCCCCGACTTCGAGGCCCTCGAGCAGTCCCAGGAGAGAGAGGATCTCCATCAGCTGCTGCTCTGAGACGCGCACCTGAGAAACCCGCAGTGTTTTCAAGCAGCGTCCCCAAGCAGAACGATCGCATAGACCGAGGAGTGCCGAGTGTTGAGCTGGCGCCCAACTCAGCGTGAATTTGGGATAGGCCTCGTATCCGAGGTCCAATCCCTCCAAGTTGGGTAGAGTGAGACTGTCGAAAAGCTGGCTCAGTACCGAGTTCAACTGGTGCGGGGCCGGCTGAACACCGGCTGAACACACTCTGCACCCGAGAACTTTCAAGGAGCTGGTGATCGACGGGAGGAGTAGCGCCGGGTCCCAATTCTGTGGCAGAATGGAGGGATCAAGATCGAAGCACAGATAGAGCTGGGCTGCATCGGGTAGTTCGGATGCCAATCGTAAAATAGTGTGGAGCTCGTCGTGCAGCGGCAGGACGATGAGTGAAAGATTGTTGACCTGCCCGCGGATGGTCCTAAGGGTCTCCGAGTGCAGCAGCGATGGAGCAGGAGCTACGATCCTAGTCAAACACGGAGCCGTCCCGAGAAAGTCCAGAGGCATCACAGGTTTACAGTGCTGGAGGCGCACTTCGCAGGCGACCGTGAAATACTTCAGACACGGCAATCGGCCCCGCAAGGCTGATGTATCCACACCCTTCAAAGAGCAGATGAAATGCGCGGTTTCCCATCGGTGTGAATATTGTGCCAGTAGATTGAATATGCGGGGATGGGGAGGATGGCGGTCGAAAGTTTCCCCTTTGAAGAGGACTAGGAGTGGCGCATTCTGGCTGCGTTCGAGATGATTCGTCAAGAGTGCGATGGTCTGCTCCAGAGCGCGCTCTGTGATTCCGTGCATATGGAGGTGGGACCACAGCGTCGAAGTTCCAACAGCGATGGTGTGCCATCGTGAGCACACGCGGGAGAGCGCCAGCAGCGGGGCATTCGCGATCCGCTCCAACTCTGTCTGCAGCGATAAATTCGGGAAGGGATGTTCCAAGAGCGTAGGAAAAATCCCAGCAGTGGCATGCAGAAAGACATTCAAGAGAGTCTCGTTGGGAAGAGAGCGGATGTCACATGTCTTAGGCGCCATTAATGACTGTTTGACTCAGATTTGGCCTCTACTTATAGCCAAACGGATTCGATCAAGGATCGATCTATCATCGATAGATCCGATTCCCTGTTCGACCGATCTTTTGAATACTTGTTGATTGACACAGCGGGCAAAAGCCAACGAAGGTCAAAGGAGCCTTCCTTTAAAGAAGGTCGTTTCCCTTTGTTCGAATTCCCCGCCGTGTGAATGCAGAGCAAATGCAGAGTCAAATATCCGTTGGGCACAAATTACGGTGGGCAGCCGTGGGCTACCCATCTTGGCCATCAGTGGGTTACTGACATGTGGCAGTACGTAGGTAATGATTCCCCTACATACTGTCTTGCAAAACGAACTGCATCAATTGATCGTTCTGACCTGAAGTGAATTATGTTGAGCCGAGCATACAATTGATCCCAAGGTCGGCCGCAGCCAACCGGAGAATATTTGAACATGTACAGGAGCGTCTGGTTATAGGAGTCGACCGGCGAAATAGCGCATTTCACACCGCTGTAAGTAAAAATTGCACGGAATTGCAAAAATGCTGAACGTCTCCCTCAGGTGCCTCTTTATTGCTGCAGCTTGATATTGATCCGAGCATCCAGCATATAGAGTTGCCGCAACCCACCACCGGTGCCGGTTTGATCTCAGTCAGGAGGGCGCGTCCCGAGTGCGTGGGCAAATCTTTGGGAGACATTCCCAGGCAAATGATGTGCAGCAGAAATGCAGTCGAAGCGCGTTTCGAGACACACTCCCACTGGGGTTTTGTCTAGTAAAGGCTGGTTGAATGGGGTTGGACGATTATATGTGTGTACAGCTCTACCGGAGGCAAGAGAGCTAGCGGGGCCAGCACTTGAGAAAGGAGGACCACAGAGGACATTCTGCAATGCAGCTTACTTGATTCGAGGATGGCTCGAACGAAAAGATGAGTTTGAGATGAGTGTAGACTAATGGGTTTGCGCAAACATGTGCAATGAGACGAGATCAAAGAACGAATGCATAGGATGTACTATGTAGGATACAGTTTGTTATACGATCCCGCCTCCACACTCAATTCTCCGTACCATCCCTCTCGGAAGCCGGTGCCTCATCGGCTGCCTCGTCCTCCTCAGCTTGCACCGCGACCTCCTCTTCTCCAATCCCGCTCTCTGCCTGAAGAGCACCCACTCTCGGAACCTTCGGGGGTCTCCCCGTCTCTGCCCCACCTCGACTCGACGCGGCGCGTTTCCGTTTGTGCTTCTTCGGATCGTACGGCTTCCAACCCGTAACTTCCTCAGATGGACTGCTGGAGTCACCTTGCTCCACGCCGTACATGCTCCATCTAGGCCGCGCGCCATCCTCCCTAGCAGGCAGATAGTGCTTCCAATTCGAAGGCCGAGTGCTGCTGGAGGCACCGTATCCATCCACGGGAGGTCGCGTGTTGGTGAGCGGGTATGGCCCGGGGTTCGAGTTAGGCTGAAGGTATGGGTTATGGATGTGGCCGTACTGGGGTGGTGGAGAGCCAGCGTAGCCGTATCCATCGACGAGAGGTAGCGGGTTGACGGGTGGATACGAAGGGGTGCTTGCAGAGGCGGATGGAGCGCCTCCCAGGGGAAGACCGTAGCTGTACTGGTGAACTCGCGGCGGTGGTGCGAGCAGCACGGATGCGTCGTCTAGGTTAGAACGCGAGTGAGAGTCTAAAGTCGCACAGATGCACAAGGCACGTACCTGACCTTCCATCGCCGGCGCCTAGCCCGCCTCGCCCGCCTCGCCCGCCTCGCCCTCCTCGCCCTTCTTGCCCTCCTTGCCCTCCTTGCCCTCCTTGCCCTTCTCTCTCTCCCCGCCCTCCTCTCCCTGATCGCCCTCCTCGCCCTCCTCTCCCTGATCGCCCAACTCGCTCACCGCCTCGGTGTGGAGGCAGAGGCGGACCGTGAGGGGCGGAGGGCTGTCTGTGTGGTAGCTCCGGAGCTGGCGTGGCATGAGCGTAGAGACTATGTTGGGCGGGAGGCGGGGGCGCACGGTAAGAGGGCTCATGGGATGTGAACGAGGAGATGGGTTGGCCGATCAAGGGTATATCGAATGTGAAGTCGTAGCCTGCCTGGCGAGCACGGTACTGCCGCTTGATGAGGCTCACATATGCCATGCTGTAAGGGCGCGGGTCAACTCATTGACCCGGCGGGGCAGGCGGAGCAGGCGGGGCAGGCTGGGCAGGCGGAGCAGGCGGAGCAGGCGGGGCAGGCGGAGCAGGCGGGGCAGGCTGGGCAGGCTGGGCAGGCTGGGCAGGCGGGGCAGGCTGGGCAGGCGCAGAGGTCGACGTTGAGGCCGACGTTGAGGCCGACGTTGATGCAGTGAGGTCTGAGGAAACGTCAGTAGACCTCGCCGGCGAGCATGAATTACCTACGTTGAACCTGAGACGTCGTCCGCTCTAGGGCTCCGACCCGACCGTCAAAATGACGGGTCAACGAGCCGTCACGACGGGTGCCGGCCCGGCCGTACAGCCCTCTGAAACCAGAATTTTGACGGCCGGGTCCGGGTCCGGTTCCTTGGCTGACGGGGTACCCGTTCCCGGCTGTCGACGGGTCATGACGGGTGGTGACGGGTCCTCGGCTAACTACCCATGCCGAGCTGCCATCATCGCTTGATGCTCCAGGGTAGCCCACCTGGGTCATTGGCAATCTTCCTGATGGCCTACTACTGCGCTTCTGAGGCTTGCCGAGTACCAATCCGTAATTTTGATTTGCCCTCATCACGTTGACATCAATCTGATGGTGGATTTAGCAGGAGGCACGGGCTATCACCGCTCTTACCCGTCATGACGGCCGTGACGGGTCTGACGGGTACCACCCGGCCGTTTTGAGGCCTTGCAACATGGTCTGACGGCCGGGTGGGGCCCGTCTGACCTCCCATGACGGCCGTCAGAGCGACGGCCGGCGCCGTCAACGGCCGGGTCGGAGCCCTAGTCCGCTCGTTGCTCTCCCTGTAAGCGAATGGCTGCTCGTCACTCATGGGTGAGGATAGGTGATACAGTAGAGTCGCTGCTATGGAATAATATCATCTGGAATAACCGTCATATGGAATCGGATTTGGGCTTCTCCGAGGTCGGGAACAGCCAATTATTCCACTCACCGTGCTCTGTAATATGGAATAGGCTGCCGAGCCCATTATTCCACAGTGCGGTAGCCCAAAATGGCAAGTTGAGTTGATGGGAATATTGATTTGGGCCATTGTCCGTTCGCGAACGCTTAATTTCACCATTGTTCGTCTACTACAGTATATAATGAACTGGATAATCCGCAGAGAGCATCACTCCTTTCTCCCTATGACCCGTACATTCACTGAGAAACGGCGCAAAGTCCGCGACAGCGACAAGAACCCACACAAATTGACAAAGCCATCGGCCAAGCCCGGCCCCAAGCTCACTAAGAACGCCCCTCGCACAACCGCTCGCTTTGCATCAGACGACAAGCGACAGGACCTCACGTACCATGACTGGATCCAAGTCTTCGATTACATGGACGACCACAAGTCCCTCAGCCCGAAGCAAGTCGTCGCCTATTTCAACTTGCGTCCGGACAAGGCGGGCGGAAAACTGCAGTTCGGCCAGTCTGCCCTGTCCAAGAAGCTCAAGCAGAAGGATCACATCCGCGCGACGGTTGCCACAGGAGAGCCGAATGTTTTGTCGATGAAACGCGCGCGAGTGGTCACTTCTCCTGAGGTGGATAAAGCTCTGGGACTCTGGGTACAGGATATGGAACGGAAACGACACACTGTGACGGGTCCGATGCTCATCGAGCAGCGGAAACGTTTTGAAGTGGCGCTGGACATCCCCGAGGAACAGCGGCTGACGGGAGGGGGGTGGCTTGATTCTTTCAAAAAAGCGTGCGTCAATTTAACCTCGGTCCTCATCCCCGAGCTGAAATCTCACCTTGCATAGCTACAAACTCAGCGAGCGTAGGCGACACGGGGAGGCCGGCTCTGTCGATCTCGAGGCCGTCGCAGCGGAGAAGATCCGCATGAAGAAACTTATGGCTGCGTACGCCCCGGAGGATCGCTGGAACGCCGACGAGACGAGTTTCTTTCCGTCTGCTCCTCCCGATCGTACCCTGTGCTCGGCTCCCGTTCCTGGCCAGAAACAAGATAAATTTCGCATCTCCGTCATGGTTGCATGCAACTCGACGGGCACGGAGAAGGAGGAACTGTTCTTCATCGGTAAATTCAAGAGGCCTCGGTGCTTCAAAGGGCAAGATCCCGCCCGTATGCGGCCCTCGCTGTATTATCGCAACAACAAGAAGGCGTGGATGACAGCGGTCCTGTTTGACGAGTGAGTTCGATCTCCGCATATCATGGCTCATACTCACAGCCCCCAGATATCTCCGCAAACTGGACCGCAAGATGAAGCGCGAGAAACGACACATCATTCTCACCGTCGACAATTTCTCGGGACACGACGTCGCCTATAAACCGACCAACATTCGTCTGGAATTCTTCGAGCCGAACCTCACCTCTTATGTTCAGCCATGCGACGCCGGCATCATTCGTTGCCTCAAGGCGTATTATCGGCGTGCTCTTGCCATTCGCTCACTCGACCTGTACGAGGAGAACGACCCCAACCCGTTCAAAATCGACATTTTGAGCGCAATGAGACTCTTGGGTGTTGCCTGGAACGAGGTGTCGCAATCAACGATTGCGAACTGCTGGAGCCACACGGGAATCTGTCCTGCCGATGACGACGAGTGGGAGGACGTCTTTGTGGACGCCGACGCACCTGATTCAGACACGGACGAGGAATTCGAGGTCGATGGCGACGGTGACACCGGAATGCTTGCTGCACCACCGATATCCAAGGTGAAGCCGGCATCCCCCACAGAGCGCGCGTGGGAGGTGATTCTTGCTTTTGCTTCAGACGACGCGATGTCCCTCCCGCAGGCCGAGGACAAGCTTCGATCTGTCCTCGGTAATGCTTTCGTCGCGTCCGAGTGGAGCCAGCCCCTTGCTGCTGTCATGGACGCGGAAGGGGATAGCGCTGCTGCCGAGCAAGCGGTGCGCGATCTTATGCCGGACTTCACCGTCGTCGCTGGAGGTGCTTCGCTTCCAGCCCAGTTTGCCAGGGATCGCCATTTGAGAGACGCGGAAGAGGGTTTGAAGGAGGTTCTCCAGACGATGCGGCAGAGTCGTTGCCTGCGAGGAGATGAGCCGACGCTTGACGACTTGCTAGATCCGTTGATGGAGCGCGAAGATCTTGACACCGAGTATCTCTCCTTCTCTGACGGCAAAGACGGCATCCGGGAAATCGTGGAACTCGTCAAGGCGGGTGAGGAAGAAGATGACGATGACGAGGAAGACGAGGAGCCAGAGGAGCCGGGATTCGTGTTCAGCAGGAAGGATGCTTTGGATGCCGCGGTGTTGCTCGAGAAGGTGTTGCGCGAGAGGCCGGATTTGGAGATGGCCATGCCACTGGGCACTCACCTGCGGAGTTTCCGCGTTGCGATGGCACAGGAGGGTGAGGAGAGCAAGATCCAGACTGGATCCAGACGACCTTGTCGTCGTGGATAAAGTAGCTGCGGGATAAATGGATTTTTGTCGAAATAAATATTATTCTTTTGATCTATCAAAAATAATTCAAAAATAAATGAAATATCCACTGTGGAATAACCGTCATATGGAATAGCCTTCGGGCCCGTCCCGACGATATTCCATATGAGCGACTCTACTGTAGGTTGTTTCCGACAGGGGTTTACGCCCAAGCCGTCAATGAACCTCGATCGCTTGAAATGTTTCCGCGGAAGCATCATGTTCGCGATCGCGCGTGTCCGCAAGCACCAGCATCCTCAAAGAGGACGACGGGGCGACTCCCTGGCCTTGCGACGTGCATCGGCATTGGCATCGTCCAAGGGCACCATCTGCAGCCCTCGACGTTCACTGGGAGCACTTAGTAGGCCGGAAGGTAGGTTCGTTCTTGTCGGCCAAAGTCAGCAGCGAGCAAAGTCAGCAGCGAGAGACCGTTACATAGTCAGGTGGGAGGAGAGGAAAAATTTCAAAGCTTAGCTAATGCATCGGCAATTACCAAAAATGGCAGCCTCGGAGCCGATGTCCGATGGAACGATAGTACTAAGAATGTTTGGATGAATGACAGCCCCGGGGATGGATGACGGTCGAGAATCATCCCACTCCAAATTTTTCGCTCAATGGCTTCACTGCGCTGCGGTCAATCTCTGATCGCCGAGTTCGCTTCCCCAGTTCTTGGTGAATATTCCAAACACTGGACTCCGTTCAAGCTGAAGTCACGGTGATCTTGAATTCACAGATTACTCGAAGTCAGACCACATATTTAAACAAGCTACATTTCCATCGGCCTGTGCTGCTTGTCCGACAGATAATAAAATTGACGGTGGTCAACCGCCAGCTGACGCAACAGCGTGTGCACCGTGGGCTCGAGGAAGACCTCTGCGTCACTGTTCGCAGCAGGATACAGAGAGACTTGGAACTTTGCCCCGACGTTCGTCAATCTGGAGACGACGAAATCCAAGAAAGCCTCGGGAGTGAATGCAAGCCGGGAAAGGCAAGACAACTCGGCGAGGCTAGGCACAAGTGTGTTTCCCGAATCCTCGCGCATCGTGGTCATGGCGTGCAGAAAGCTGTCGGTGATGACCGGCAAGTCGTCGTGGGTGGGTGAATCCCCGACTTCGAGGCGCTCAAGCACGTTGAGGAGAGACAGGATCTCCACCAATTGCTGCTCTGAGACGCGCACCTCAGACACACGTAGTGTTTTCAGGCAGCGTCCGAAACCGGAGCGATCGCATAGACCGAGGAATGTCGAGTGTTGGGCGCCAGCCCAACTCAGCGTGAACCTAGGATAGGCCTCGTATCCGAGGTACAATCCCTCCAAGTTGGGTAGAGTGAGGCTGTCGAAAAGCTGGCTGAATACGGAGCTTAAGTGGTGGGGCATCGCCTCCGCATCGGCTGAGCACAGTAGTACTCTGCACCCGAGAGCTTTCAGGGAGCTGGTGATAGACGGGAGGGACAACGCTGGGTCCCAATTTCGTGGCATAATCGAGGGGTCAAGGTCGAATGAGAGGCAGAGTTGGGCTGCATCGGGTAGGTCGGACGCCAAGCGTAATACGGTGTGAAGTTCTTCTTGGAGCGGCATCACGATGAGCGACAAGATGTTGATCTGCTTGCGGATGGCCATGAATGTCTCCGGGTGCAGCAGCGGCACAGGAATCACGATCCTGTTCAAACACGGAGCCGCGCCGAGAAAGTCCAGCGGCACCACAGGTTTGCAGTGGTTGAGGCGAACTTCGCAGGTGTTCTCGAAATCCTTGAGACGGGGTAATCGGCCTCGCAAGGCCGATGTATCCACGCCCTTCAAGGAACAGAAGAAATCGGCGGTTTCCCATCGATGCGAACACTCCGCCAGTAGATTGAATATGCGGGGATGAGGAGGATGGCTTTCCGCTGTAAACCGCACGAGGAGTACGTCCGGAGGAAGAGGAATGACGCGTAAGCACCGAAGAGGGTCGTATATGCTGTTTGGAAGACTGGGGAGATGGTTATAGATGTTGGGATTGACTCGAAAGAACGCACCGGCAGAGACCAGCGCGCGATTGAAGGCAGCGGGTGTACTGCCAAGCTGCTTGTAAACTTCCCAACCATGATGGACGTGCGCTGCAAACCGAAGTAAGGTTGCAGCTAGATAATCTTTGAGCTGAGCTCACCGAGCCCGAAAACAAGCGGCGCAAAGGCAATCATCTTCCAGCGACTAGCGCCTCCCATAGCGTACACAGAAAGTACGCAAGCGCGGAATGTGATTTCTTCCGTGAGCGGAGCCTGCGTTTCATCGTTTCACGTCTGGTGGAAATGCAAGAACCCACTCACCCACAAGTAATTCCGAAATCCTACCCAACTAAAGAAAGTATCGACGAAATGATATTTGAAGGAGTAATGCTTCTGCCCTGGAAGCGCCGATGCGAGGTAGTGTCCGTATATCGGACCAATGAAGAGCAAGGGCGTCTGCAGACACGACAGGACGCTGGGAGGCCATTGGACGCCTAGTAGCCGCATCGTCGTCACCATCGGGTCTTGAATCTGTATCCCAAGCTTCAGTATCGCAATTGGACGGTATACAGGCTACGTACCTTCGCAGCGACCAGCAGATAATAAACGACACCACAGCTAAGCACACATGCAATCGTCACCGCCATCAAACGTGCTCGGATAACAGCAGGATCGTCCCTGCCGCCGGGCTGGAACTTGAGTCGTGCATCGTACGCGTTGACGCGGATTCGGGCGTTCTTTGCCACGTATAAAGAGCCGACGTAGGTAATTGAGAAGCCCAGAGCGAGGAGGTGAGCTGTGTGCATGGAGAGCGGCGGATGGGCGGAGGCCATGACAAGCGTGTTCAGACACAGAGAATCAGCACAAGAGGCTTGACGGAGACAAAAGACGATGATCGTTCTGGACAAAGAGATTGATGGCCCCGAACAAACAAATGTGGATCGATGCCGGCATTCACGGTCATGTGAGACACGCGATCACGTCGCTACGCTTGTGCAAGGACTTGGGGTTCTGTTCGAATATCCGACTCGCATGTATAGCCTGGGTTTATCGCTGATCGGTATAAATATTGTTCTACTCGGCTGCGACCTGCCGCCCATTGTCCCGCATCGTGGCAATAATCAAACCGAGATATAATGTCCCTAAAGCAAATATCGAACTTGTCATAACTTGCGGGCCTATTCCTTGTAATAAGGATGGACTGGTTGTAGTCGTCATATTTGCCTCCTTGGTATCAGCGGCTGAGCGCCAAAGGAACGCGAGGACCAGGAGAGCAAAGTAGAACACGCCCCTGTAGTTGACTCTGCGTCAAAAATTGAACACACAGGCGAGTAGCATTGGATATATCACCATATGATCCAGGCAAGGGGCATAGACAGCGCAATCCACGGGTTCCAAAAGTGATTGGATGTCCCTCGCTCACAGCCTCGCTGTTAAAAAGTCTCTTAGTCAAGAAGAAATTGAATGCTCCAGACATACGTGTATCCACTCAAACCTCTCGTGCTCGCAGATGACTCGTCCGAATGTGATCGAAAAGAGCAAAGCGAACAGGGCACCAAAGAAAAGGCAGACCATTGAGAGTTGTACAAGGATGCGGACCAAGGGGTCATATGAGGCGCCGGGTAACTGCAGTATAGTGAACAACATGCTGTGATGCGGTTAGTGCGTGGTCTCAGAGTGGACTCGGACGCTGACCCGAAGAGCACCCCGGCGGCGGTCCCCATCTGACTCCATTCGGCTATCCAGCGTCCATACGTTTGGTGAGTTCTCTCAGTGTTGCCGGACAGAATTTGGGCATGCAGCATGTCCTTGCGATATCGGGATGGAAGGCCGAGCAAGGTGATCATGTATATAGAATCGAAGAAGTTGAGACACGTCGAGAAAGAGTGCTTCCACCTGAAATCGGATGGACTGTCAGAACGGAAATAAACCAGAAAATGAAACTTACACGCGAAGAAAAAAATCAAGAGGGAGCTCCTGCGAGAATCTGTTTGGATTGCCAATACAGGAACCACGACAAAGGTCTGTGCAAACTAGGTGAGGATTCCAGTCGCCCAGTACATTCAGCTTACACGGCGATCCACAACAAAGATCGAGTTGATCCTCTCTCGTCGGCATGTCCTCGTCTTCAGCAGTGGGGGGTACGTCTATCCACGGTGCGCGGTGGTGTATTTGCGTGTCCGAATCTCCCAGCGTGGCTCCGACCTGGGCCGTCGACGGAAGACAATGTGCACAGATGAAGTCATCAGGATCGCCAACACAGTCCCTGTGGCTCCAGCTTTTGCATTCTCGACATCGCACCGTCGCCCTCGACCCCGGAACTGGCGATATATAAACATGAGCGCCGTCGTGATGATTCAGGGGGTGACTCACGGGTCTCGCCACATGTGCACCGGAACGTTTCATGAGATGTTCCAACAAGATTATGGCACAAGTCGCAGAAACAGCCGATTTGTAGTAGGGGAAAGAACGTCACCAAGTCGTTGCTCTGGACATGGGGGATAACCCCAGAGCGGACTTCATTGACGCAGCGATGTGTACTTGTCATGTCATCAAGGGGCGCAGGCAAATTGCGCCGTTGGAGGTGTGCTTGACGACAAACGGCACCAAGGGATCCCGGACCACGCTTGATATTTGTCCAAACATATTCTCGTCGCATAACTGGAGAATAGATGTTGTCCAGGGATGCGGAGTGGCACGCTGCAAAGTATTGGCTACATAGCTCAGACGGATGGCGCAGAGGCTGCTCACAATCAAGCAAAATATGGTTGGCCGCCGTCAAGATCTAAAGGTGTGTTGGTTACGCATATATGGACTGGCCGTCTTCAGGAAACGTGGGACTCACATTGCAACAAAGGGAATTGAGCAATCCCTCCGCATCTGAATCGGCTTGACCACGGGCAGCATTCCTCGTGAGTGAATCGATGTCAATTAGGAATCTTTTATCGATGTCTCGAAGGATAACCAGGTTCTGAACGGAAGAACGGTGAGAAGACAGCGAGACCGGCGTGTGTACATATATGAAAGCGTACCTCAACTTCTGGGACTATTCCTCTAACATTCAAGTAGGATATTCCAGACTTGTGATGCGCCAAGAAATTGAATATCAAACAGGATGTCTCTGGGTGGATCACTTACAGCGAGCGCCGCAACCTACATGATGTTGTGAATTCAGAACAAGATCACTAGGTAGCAGTGTTGAACGAACTAGTTCGAGGCCAGCAGTGAGGCCGTTGAAGGGATCTGTTTCAAGCGCAGCTGCGAGCGGAACCTCTGCGGGTTGCAAACGGGAGGCTAGTCGACGGCGTCAGAATGCCAATGATCATGCATAGCAAATAGACGTCATGCCATTTGAATAGAGGACAAGACCTGGCGACTCGGATGGGCTCGGTGAAGACACGGTGGATATGTGGAGGATGTTTGGATGCCTGATGTGCAGATACATTTTTTTGGCCCAGAGAATCTGACAGGATTGCCAAAGACATACCACAGGCCCTTAGACATACTCATTGTCGTCCCGAAATTCTATATTTCAATGGTATCAGCCCCCACATCCAGCATGATTCACATTGCCTGACGCACCGTCCGAGCGCTCTTGCTCCGTTTGATGACTTTCACGACCAGCGATCGCCGTCCAATTTGACCGTTGTGCAGAGAAGATTCGGGCCGAGAAACGACCTCTCCCAGCAGCTCCAGAGGACCGTGGCGAGAAGTCTTCCGAGCATTAATTGCTGTGGACGGGCCATCCATATAAAGCACTCACCTCCGGCGTGATTCTTTCCATTTGTTTGCTTCTGGGAAATCGGTGTCGAAGTCCCTCCTCAGCTTCAACAACACTACCATCTAAGAAGATGGGGTCAGTACGTCCGCCAAAACAGCCGGGGATGTCTTACCTGCACTCATGATCTCTAGCTTCGATCGATGGTCGTAGGGTACGACACTTGTCCAATCGGCACCCTCATCCTGAAGTACCAAGTCGACGGGAAAGAGTTCGGAGAGGGACATGGGGGTGGAAAGGAGAGGTTTCACTCATTGGCGCTGCTTCCCGGGCACTTCTTATAGCGACGTACGGCACTGGATACACCGCATCGTCGTGGCACGCCCAATTTTAGCCGCCAAATAAACCCTCTCCAAGTCTTTGTGAGTCGAAGTTCGGTGCTGACTGAAGCAGATAGCCAACTTGGATGATTGAAAGTGAGTGACTATTTCAACGTGAAATCGGTGTGCCCATTACCTGGACCTGATCTTATCGCCGCGATACTATTAATGCCAGTCACCGCCTCGCTTTCGATGGAATGCAACGAGACACAGGTACTCGCAACTCCATTTTCGCCGACATGAGAATTTAGAACGAAGTGACGTCGACGATCGACCTCCGTACGTTGTGACTGAGGCAATGTACACTGTAAATCGCGTCAACCCAGACAGCACCAGTTAGCCACAGCTCTGCAGCAATGGAAAGACAGGGAACCCGAAAGACAAACTGCCGCAGCCGCGAGGGAGGTTTTGCAAGACGCACAGCGAATCATTGTCAGAGTCCAGTCTTGAAGGCTCAGTCTCGAGTGTCGAGCGCCACGTCAGGGATACAGGCGGTATATAGACCCGGATGATGGCCTGACTATTCTGTGGTTTATACATCTGGATTGAGACGCAGTTCATGAGAGTCCAGGCGTAGCGTCTCAAAGCTGCAGCGGCCGCGAATCGCGATGGTCGTGGTGGCGCATCAAGAAGATAGCACCCGAACTGATGCCCGGCGCCCGCCATTGCTCCCGTCTCTTACCCTCTTCCTCGAGGCTCGGTCTTCCTCCCGTCTTGGCAACGCCTCGGCCCAGTCCAGTCTTCGTCCCAACAAATACCCCCCCCATCTCATCCGACTCCCTGACCTCTTCCAAGCCCGATGCGCTTCCGTTTTCTTCCGAATCTCGTCCAATCCGCGGCGGAGTGCGCAGTTAGCGCAGCCGTCGTGGTCCAGCCATTGGTGAAAAGCTGCCGCGGAGACGTTCCTGCAGTCTGGACTGCGCTGTATCTCATCCGCAGCCATCCCCGACGTAGATAAAAGGATCAGCTCTCGACGGACAATACATATCCAGTCACTTCGACCCCGCCAGTCAATCTGCAACCATAACGTCCGCTGCTTCATCCACTTCTTTCGTTCGCCTCTCCTCTACATCCTCTACCACCCAGTCGAAAGACTACGAGGCGGCTTTCAAAGCCCTACAATCTTCCTACAGCCTCGGCGGAGAGGCGCCCAGCGTCTCTTTCGGGAAGACTCGGTCCAAGACCGACAAATCCTCCGGGCCTGCATCGCGCGCTGCGAAGGACTACACCGCCGCGCTCGGTAGCCTCTTCTCTCAGTTTGGCATTGGCACTGTCTCCTGTGTCAATGGCCATATTTGACATTATCTGTCCTTTCGTTCTGCAGATCCGAGTCTACTACGATCCACATGTTTCACTGAACACATTTCCCGGTATTCGTCTCGAAACCCGATGTATTCCGAGGTCGAGCACGCAAGGCCCTCCACATCGCGTCTTTTGGAGTTGAGCACAGTATATGTACCAATGTCGCGCGAGTAACTAGCTCAGAGCTGTCAAAGTCCGAGGCTTCGTAGATGCATTCAAAACTAGACAACTAGAAATTCCCCAAATTCACTTCAGAATCCCTGTACACCTCGTTCCCGTCTTCGAGGAGATACGGCTCGAACTTCGGCGAGGGCGGCACGTTAAATATATGGCTCCGGCAGGACGTATTTCAATTCAATGTTCAATCCCGCTGCTATGCGCTGCGCGAGCACGGGGATCATGATGATATCCACCTGACGCTAGGGTGCGGAGTGCGGGTAACGCGGCTGCGTTGGAGACTAAAAGGTCCGGAAGCGCCGGTGGGAGGAGGGCATTGAATGGTCGGATTTGAAGATCCAACGAAACGAGATGGGGAAGGTGCGGAAGTTCAAGTATGTCCGGGCTCCCCATTCGCCGAACGCACCCTATGGATCAACATCGCCATGATCCTGTGGGCATTCAATATCCGCAAATCCGACCAACCTTTTGAGTACGGGGCCGGCGATGAGGCGTTCATCGGGGATGTGCGTGTACCTTTACTTCAACAGCGGTGATTTTGCTTAATTAATAAATTAAATCATCTTTGCAGATCACGAACGGACCTTTGGAGTTCCCCGCGGTCTTCGAAGCAAGGTCGGCGCGTCATGCCGAGGTGGTGTGGCGGGAATGGGAGGAGTGCGAAAAAGATTTGGGTGTTTTGATGCCGGCACCACAGCGCGGTGGGCTGTGATGCAAAAAGATGTATGCACTTGGAAGTTGGCAGTACTTGGAAGCTGCCCGTATTCATCTTGATCACGTGCTCCATAGAGGCGCATCAACGATGAGTCATGACTCGGATCATCGCGTAGGGCTTTTTCCTCTTCTCCGTTTTGCCAATGAAGCGGAAATGCGACCTGGGGTCATCTTCACTGTTCTACACCGCCACTTCGATCCCTCTGTTTGTTCTGCGCTTCCGCTTTTGCTCCTCTGAGTCCTCCCTCTCTGCATTCGCTCTACTTGCTTTTGATTGGGCACTCCCTTGCAAACCCACTAGTATCGCCTCGGTCAAGCCTCGGTCCTACATGTGGCCCATGTGGCCCACGACTAAAGTGATGGTCCTGTTCCTGTTCTTGTTCTTGTTCTCTCAGTCTCCTGCTCACTCAATCGGCCACGGAGCGTCCTACTGTAATTCCCCGACCTCGGATATAAGCAAATCCCCACCACCTGAATGTCGTGGCATCAAGATACTCCGCATCTCTATTGCACTCCAATCCGTGCTGTCGGATATGTTGTACATTTTTAGCTGCATCTCAAATTAACCTCGACCCCACAAAAATAGCACGGATTCAGTCCTCTCGTGCCCGCGGATCGGCCACGGACCGCAACTGAGCAACGGATGACCTTTTATATGTTGTTTCACGAGGACTGTTATGATCAGTAGACCTCCACGTCCTCTTTTTCCGTTTGGATGATTTTTCCGACAGGGCCACCGGGAGAAATGGCAGTCGACAACTCCCTCACCAGCGGACCGTCCATTCCCCTGGCCCAGTGATATAAAGGACCTCCAGGATCCCGCAAAACTACATTCGCACCTGATGCCTTCCCTACCAGCCTTCCTCCGTCTAGCCTCTCTAATCGCAGTCGCCGTCGCAATCCCCTCTCAGACGGACACCGCCAAACGCGCCACATGCACGGTTAACAGTGTTTCCAGCGCGTCGGGCCTCTCGAGCTGCACCGCCGTTATTATCGAAGCGTTCACCGTCGCGTCTGGAGAGACGGTGACTATCGAAGTAAGTGGTCATTACCATTTCCCCTTGATATCGCATGTTGAACTGCCGCGTAGGCCGCTTCAGGCGCAACAGTCACCATGACCGGCGACATCACGTTCGACAAGACCACATGTACGGAAACCAGTGCTCCGATACACTCAACTCGACTCATGTTTCTTAGCGGCCGGCCCTCTTTTCACGCTCGACACCACGAACGTGGTATTCAACGGCGGCAACCACAACATCAACGTACAAATCTTGTTTTGGAATTAGACACTCGCTGATGCTGCTCCTTGCCAGGGCAACGGTGCTCTGTACTGGGACGGCCAAGGCACGAACGGGGGCGTGGCCAAGCCGCACCCCTTTATCAAATTCAAGGGCTCCGGTACCTTCGAGGACGTGACCGTACTCAACTCGCCTGCGCAAGCCATATCTGTGGGCACTACCGGCACGGCCGTTATCACCAACGTCAATGTGAACAACGGTATGTCCTTCGGGTGACTTTCGGGAACTTGATCACGAATACCTTTCAGCGGCGGGCAACACAAACGCCCTCGGCGCCAATACGGATGGATTCGACGTTGAAGGAGACGATATCAGCATCGTCGGCGGCACGGTCAACAACCAGGACGATTGTGTTGCCATTAACGGAGGTGACAGTACGTGCTTCATTTATATTGGACAATTGAACCAGGCTGACGACTAATTGTTTAGCCATTACCATTGACAATTTGACTTGTATCGGGAGCCATGGGATTTCCATTGGCTCGATTGCAACGGGAAAGTCTGTCTCCAACGTGAAGATTGGAGATAATACGATCACTGGGGGGTTGTATGGGCTGCGTCTCTGGGGTCACCTACGAAGGGTGAGTGTTGCCCTTTTCCTTCATCGTCTTCTCATCTTAATCCGCCGTTTCAGCAATAAGATATCGGGGATCACGGAATACGGTGTATGTCCCCGTCTACCAGGCTCTGCATCACATTTCACTCACTTCCCGCTCAAACAGGTTCTGATCACTCAATCGTACCCCGACAACGATAGCACCCCCGGAACGGGTGCACCTATCACGTACATCAATCTCAGCCGCGGACATTACATCGACTGACTGACTCTCTCTGCAGCGACGTCACTTTCAGCGGCACCACGACCTCCGTGTCGGTGGACAGCGACGCGTTCACGCTCGTTGTCGACTGTGGTGCTTGTTCCGGCACGTGGAATTTCGGTAGCCTCGATGCGAGTGGTGGAAAGGGGCATATTATTGCTGCGAACGATGCCACGGTACGAAGTCGTTCTACACTGGAATGCAAAGCTAACATGAGGAATTTAGATCGAAGGGGGAACGTACTGAGGAGTCATCGATGAATATATACCATGTATACCTAATAGTGAGAAAGACTGGAATGTGCCTCTTTGCTCCAGCGTCGATGATCATGAGCAGTTTCAAAATTTGACGTCTGCAAACACAAGTACGACCCGGCAGGATGGTTGGAGAACGAGGAGAGTCAGCTGCTGCGTCGAGATTCGGCATTTCGTCCATCAGGGGTGAAAGAAGACTGAGGTGTCACAATAGCGCACGGAAGGGAGAAATCGAAGCTGACTTGAAAACACGTGACCGTGTTAGTTGACGGTGATCTACCATCACTGATGTGCGCCTCTTGCGTTCGACCACCATGAATGAAACTCCCCATCCGCTGCCCACTCCAACAGACAACCAACCACACATGATCGTATCAGCACTCGAGGCAGGAACCTTATACACACGCAAGTTGCGCGCCATCCCGTCCCTCGCCTTTTACTTCAAGCACTCTGCCTCCAATTGGCACTTTCTACTGGATCTTGGACTGCGCAAGGACTTTGAGTCGTATCCACCTGCGGTCAAAGGAGTATATGAACAGCGGGGCAAGCCGCTCGAGGTGCCACAAGACGTGGCCGAGTCTTGTCGGAAAGGCGGCGTCGACCCGGCTGTGGTAGAGAACGTGATTCTCACTCATGTGCATTGGGACCAGTGCGTCAGGCTGCTATGTAACTTGTTCCGGTACTCATTCTGAGCAGCATCGGCGACCACACTCCCTTTACCAAAGCAACATTCACCCTCGGAGAGGGAGGAAAAGCCCTTCTCGACGATGGATATCCAGGGAGCCCCACCTCAGCCACACTCTCAGACTCCGCTCCTTCCGCACGCACCGTGTTCCTCGCGCAAGAGGATTTCACCACCTCGATCGGCCCCTTCCCACACGCCCTCGACTACTTTGGCGACGGCAGCGTGTATATCATCCACACGCCCGACCACGTAGCGGGGCATATCACGGTTCTAGCGCGTACCTCTTCCGATGGCGCGTGGATGTACTTTGGTGGCGACGTGGCAGACGATCCGCGCCTTGTCACCGATCCAAGTACCACCGATATCGCGGGGTGCCTCGATCCTTCTGACATCGCCCGGGTGAGGGAGCTTGTGAAGATGCCCCGAGTAGAATTCGTGCTTTCGCATGATTGCGAGTGGGCCCGGGAGAACTCTGACGCGTTTCTTCCTGGTAGAATTGTTCCCAAAGTTTGAAATCGAGGAGGTTTCTCTTGGGCGTGTGGGAACCACCTGGGTCACATGCCGCATGATCCACGGACTCGGCGCCGCAACTTTTCAAATTAGAGCTCTCAAATCAACTGAATCTGCGCCCTGCCTTTTTCCGTACCGTCGGCCGATCAGCCCTACGGTCTACTCTAGATGCTCTCCAAGCTAGTATCATCCAGACAACCTCGCCGTCCAAGGCGAAGCACGCTCCCGGAACCTCCCGCCGCTCTCGTTCTACCTCAAACACTTCTAAGATATGATAGGGACTGCGAAAACGACTGGGCCTCCGAGTCTTGTGGATCATGAACATTATTACTTGTGGTGAGAGGCGCCTCAAAGATTCTAAAGATGGCGCAAGATCGGTCAACACTAGCACAGTGACTCAGTGGGAGATTTGGCGGAGATTGACCAGATACACTGCAAAAGAGGTGCATGCCCGAACGGCCGTGATTTGCCATCACTGATGTCGGCAATGACTCCGCATCGTACCACCATGAGCAAGACCGCCCCGCTGCCCATTCCAGCAGACAACCAGCCCTACATGCTCGTCTCGGCACTTGAAGCAGGGACGTTGTACATCCCGTCGGACGTTGTCTTGGCAGGCGAGCCACGCACGGTGCGGGCCATTCCGTCCCTTGCCTTTTACTTCAAGCATTCGGCCTCCGATCGGCACTTTATACTGGATCTTGGAGTGCGCAGAGCCTTTGAGTCTTATCCCCCCACCCTCAAAGGTTTCTACGGACGGTTGGGCAAGCCCGTCGAGGTGCCGCAGGACGTCGTCGAGTCGTGTCTCAAAGGCGGCGTCGACCCTGCTACGGTGGAGCATGTGATTATAACTCATCTACATTGGGATCAGTGCGTCAGCTTGTGCGATTTATTCTGTTTTTGGTCCTCACCTTAAGCAGCATCGGCGACCACAGTCCCTTCACCAAAGCGACCTTCACCCTCGGCGGGGGAGCAAAAGCCCTCCTTGACGATGGCTACCCAGGGAATCCCACCTCGGTGACGCTGTCCGACTCGACGCCCTCTACGCGTACTGTGTTCCTCGCCCAAGAGGACTTTACCACCTCCATCGGCCCCTTCCCACACGCCCTCGACTACTTTGGCGACGGTAGCGTCTACATCATCCACACGCCAGGCCACCTTCCAGGACATCTCAGCATCCTGGCACGCACCTCCTCCGACGGTGCATGGATGTACTTTGGGGGCGACGTTGCACACGATCCGCGCCTTCTCACTGATCCGAGCACCGATATTGCGACAAGCACGGCGGGTGGACTGCCGTTTTGCATCCACGGTAATCCTGTTTGCGCACGGCTTGACATTGCGCGGGTGAGGGAGCTTGTCAAGTTGCCTAGAGTGGAATTCGTGCTGGCGCATGATTGGCAGTGGGCTCGGGATAACTCTGACGCGTATCTTCCTGGTAGAATCGTTCCCAAAGTTTGAAAATGAAATCGAAGAACGGTGTGGGAGTTTGGCCAGGTCACATGCGACAGCCATATTAATATCGCACAGCCTTCTCAGGCCTCGCTCCCACTGCCCACGATGAGCGAATACCTCAAGTCGACTGAATCCGCGCCCCCGCTCCCCGCACCGTCCGCCAACCAGCCTTACGTGGTCGTCTCGGCCCTCCAAGCTGGCATCATCCACATCCCGGTCGATCTCGCCATCCAAGGCGAGGCACGCTCCCACCGCAAGTGTCCCTCGCTGTCGTTCTACCTCAAACACTCGGCTTCCGACAAGCACTTGATCTTCGACTTGGGACTGCGCAAGGACTGGGCGTCCTACCCTCCTATGGTGCAGAAACACTATGGCGAGCTGATGCCGTGTGAAGTACCGCAGAGCGTGGAAGAGTCGTGCATCAAGGGTGGCTTGGACCCCGCTTTGATCAAGAACGTCGTCATTAGCCACTTGCATTTCGACCAGTGCGTTCTAGCGTCTAAACCGTCGGCGAATTACTGACTCACCGCAGCATCGGCGACCACACGCCCTTCAAGAACGCGACCTTCACCATCGGCGGGGAAGGCAAATCCCACCTCACAGACGGGTACCCAGGCAACCCCGAAGCACACTTTCTCGCCGAATCCACTCCCCCAGACCGCACCAAGTTCCTGTCCATGTCCGACTTTGCCACCTCCGTAGGCCCGTTCCCCTACGTGCACGACTTTTTCGGCGACGGGAGCGTGTACATTATACACAAGCCGGGACACTGTGCAGGGCACGTCAATCTCCTGGCACGCACGTCCGCAGATGGGGCGTGGATCTACCTCGGCGGGGACATCGCACACGACACCCGCCTCGTCACAGACCCGAACACGGATATTGCTACAGCGGCGGCCGATGGGTCGCCCTATTGCATGCATCGCGATCCGGTGCAGGCCCGCATTGATATCAAGAGGGTCAGGTCGTTGGTGAGGATGCCGCGCGTCGAGTTTTTGATTGCGCATGATTGGAAGTGGTTTGAGGATAACAAGGACACGGCGTTCCTTCCCGGGAAGATTGTGCCCAAGGCGTAAGAAACTGAATCTTTGTAACAGTAGTTTGTAAAAGTTCTCTGATCTATTTGATGGCCATCTTACGGATCAGAATGCCGGGTCTCGGCGTGCCTGGCAATGTATTCGCAGGCGAGAAGTTGGAATTGTCAACCACGTGTATGCCCGGACCGTGAATTCAAGGCACTGGGTTGCTCGGGTGGCCCTTCGTGATGCGCGAAGAAATTCCGATATTCAGCCTATGGAAGGATATATAATCCATGAGCACTGGCCACGTAGCGGTTCCCAACGTTAACTAACCTCAAATGCAACTGCTACTACCGACTCTCATTCTGTCCTTGACCACGATTGTGTTCGCGCAGAGTCCGATATTCGGGCAATGCACGTGGATCTGTATACCACAAATTCATCATCTAATCAAGCTTCGGCAGGTGGCGGGCAGGGATGGACGGGCGGTAAGACTTGTCAGAACCCCGAGTACACTTGCTAAAAATTTTCGGTGAAGCAACGACTTGCGCAACGGGCTCGGTTTGCGTGGTTCAAAATGCATTTTACTCGCAGGTTCGTGTGTTCGACATCCACTCTCATTTACTCGTTGAATTGGAATAGTGCGTTCCTGGCACTGGCACCACTTCAACTTCAACAACAACAACCACGGTTCCACCGACCTCTTCGAAGACGAGCATAACCACATCCTCCAGTTCTAGGACCACCACCTCCTCCGCTCCATCGTCTACCGCAACCGGGCTCAACATCCGCCTCCTCCCCCTGGGCGATTCGATCACCTACGGCTTCACCAGCACAGACGGCAACGGCTACCGCGCGACGCTACACAATCTACTCTCCCCCGGCAATACCGTCGATTTCATCGGGTCGATCCAGTCGGGGAATATGTCGGACAATAACAACGAAGGCCACATCGGTGAGATTATCGAGCAGATTGCGGAGGCTGCGACGAATTCAATGGCCCTGCCTGCGCGTCCCAACGTTGGTTTCCTCCTCCTCTCAATCCATGTCGAAATTGAAGCATCCCGCCCCCAGATCATCCTCCTCCTCGCCGGCACAAACGACATGCTCGACAGCATCAACTCCACCGCCCCCGCCGCCCTCTCCACCCTCCTCGACCAAATCTTCACCGCATGCCCCGACGCAACGCTCATCGTATCAAACCTCCCTGCCCTCTCCTCCGCCCCCGCACAAGCCGCAGTCCAGATATTCAACCCCCTCGTAGCGCAGATGGTTAGCACGCGCGCGGCGGCGGGGCAGCATATCCTGCTCGTGGATATGGCCTCCGTTATCGGTGTTGCGGATTTAGTGGATGGGATTCATCCCACGGATGCGGGGTATGTCAAGATGGGCAATGCGTGGTTCCCGGTCATTCAGCAGGCGGTGGCGAAGGGGTGGGTCAAAGCACCTGTCTCGGTGTAAAATGAGAATAGTAGCGTTGGTATACGGGTTGTAGGCGAATCCAATCCGTCCTACAACACATCCAACCAGCCTCGCAGTTGTACGTCAATCTACGCGGCAAGCATGGAGTCATCAGACTTGCCAGGGAACGAAAATCCAAGACATACCTTGTCGAATCGCGTCTGCATCTGTGTCGGCAGCTCGTGCGTCACAAAGCGCACAAAGTCAAACTGGTGACAATAGTAGCACTTTTCCTCACCCCACGCCTTGGAAAAACCTGCGGAATCGGATTTGAGGGTTGCTGCCCACACATTGCTCGTATCCTGAAGATACTTGATAAACCACGTAGGCGCCGCCCGGGGCTTTCCATCCGAGAATATGAGCGAGCCCGGAAGGAGAAGAGCAGTGAAATTTGTAAGCAAGTACGGATCATGATCCGGATCGGCAATCATCTCCTCTTCTCCCAAACCACCATCTTCGACGGCTGGGCAACGACTCAGATGGTTGACCGTAGTGAACGAGTCCGACTTACCTCTTCCGTTCTCAGCAATGGTTTTTCGCTCCTTTCCCTCCGCTGCTCCGCCACTCATTTTTCCCGTACTAGGTCCTGCGCACTCCTCGAGCGGCCAGTGGTGCTCTCTTGGTTCTACAGTCAGCTTTCCCTCCTCGTTTCGTCTTTGGGTCTATTCTCGCGCTCGGGGAATCGAGCCGGACAATTACGTTTGGCAGCGCCTCACCGTTGACAGATAAGCGCCCGTGTCACCGGCATCTGTTGCCATTCGCCTCATGTTCTCTCCCACTATCATGTCCTCTCCCCAGGGGAACCTCTCCTCAAGGCGCCCGGGGAACAAACGCAGTGACTCAACACAGAGCAACCTCGATCGCCTCGCCGAGCACCTCCACTCCAATCCAAACCTCCCCATCACATTCGTCCTCCTCGTCCTAATCGGGATACATCCCGAGCGCCTCGCAGCTCAGCTACGCGCCAGTGATGACGCCGTCTGGCTCGAATTCCGAGCCAACCTCATCCAGCGTTGGCAGACGGTGATGATCACCACGGGACTCGTCATGGGCGCTGCCGCGTCTGCCCTGTTCAGTGATAAAGTCGCCGGAGGGAGTTACCTCATGTCTCTGGGCTCCCTCTGTTGCTCCCTGGTGGCCATCACGTTTGGTACAGGGCTTAGCTTCGTCGTGCAGGACGCTCCACCGAGTTCCATCGTCGTACGTCCATTGAATTCACACCGCTGATTCCGTTAAACTGAACTCGGTCGACAGAAAGTCGCTCAACGGCCGTTGGCGCTCCTGATTATTCTCGCCCTTCCCACATTCTTCGCCATCTGCGCCGTGCTCTGTTTCTACGTGTCTATAACGGCGCTGGCGTTCCAAAATTTGGACAAGAGAGTCGTGAACATTCTCGCGCGCATCGGGACCATTTCCGGGGCAGCGTTCATGGCTTTCATGATTGCCGTGGCGGGTTGGATGGTGTGGGATATGGATCGAGGAGAGAGATACAGAGACATCGGTGCTGCACGCGTAGTTCTTCCGCTCATGGAGAGGGGAGAAAGTATTTCGGCGTCGTGATGGCGAACAATTGTAGGATTACCAAAATGCACCATAAATGTTGTAATATTTGCTAGCTCAACTGGAATGGGAGAGATGTCGCCCTTCTCCACAGCCTCGTATGGTATCTGGAACCGCTCTTCGATTGAACAGGCACGTGGAGATGAATTCGATCAATGGTGGAACTCCCAACTTCAATTGAGTTACATCTTTATCTAAAATATTCCCGGGCCCGTCACTCGTCCTCCTTAACCGTCACCTCGGATAGATAACCCGGATGAGTGGTATTTCCAAGCAAATCCACGACTCTGAACTGGTGGGTTCCATTGCACAAAAAGTACTGGGTTCCCTGGCCGGGCTGTCCGAACCATGCCGTGATCGTGCCGACCAGAACTGTGAGTGGCTTCTCCACACGATAGACGTGATAGTCTGCCGCCGGGCCGTGTCCAGATCTGGGCGGATTGAGGGCCTGGGGAGGTAGCGCACGCTGTCTGAACGGCGTGAATGCGGGAGAGAGGTACATCCCAGAGGTCGCGCCGAAACGATCAATCAACGTGCCGACCGGGAGAGTTTCCAAGCCTTCGATCGGCTTGGAGGAGGTGGAGTTTTGGAAACCCATCGGCTCAGGGTAGTGGTATGAACCGTTGGGCCACGTCCATTTGTGGAGGAATGTACCGGGGCAGGCGCCGTTGAAACTGTCGTATTTGTAGAGGATGCCGGAGCCGATTATCGGGTATCGTTGGTATTGAACGTGCCGCTGCAGTCGCATTTGTCCGGGAGCTAGTCTTTCATTAAATTTGTGGAATGCGACTCAGGGCAATTGCACCGACCTGCTGAGCCACAGTTGCGGCAAGAACAGATAGAGCCAACGAAAAGAAAGCGATGTGCATGGTGAGCAATGCAGCTCCCTGTCTGCATCCAGCTGGCATTTTATACCTGGTACGACTTTATCCTGCCCCGACCAATGACCGCGCTTCGAAGTTCCTTTACATCTTTCGCTTCCCTTCTTTCGGCGATTGACTGCCCCAATGCTCTTCACGCCCCTGAGACTGGCAGTGGCGCTGAGGGCCGCTGCAGAGCTATTGGCCGAAGAAGTCGTTTGCTGTTATGCACCGTAGAATTCGGAACTTTGGTTCAACTTCGAAGTAGTTTGACTGGCCGAATAATTCTGTTTTGCATCTTCCGCTTTCGAATTCTGTTTTCATCTCCGTCCAAGTGCGGCCGTCGTCCTGACTCGCCCGATGCTAGCAGCCGCCGCATGTTCCACTTTTCTGAAGCAAGGCCATGTACAAAATTATTATCTGATTTTTGGACTACAGTAAAATGCAACAAAAACCCGTGTCTCCCAAGTAAAAATGAAGTGAACTACCAAAAACTAGTTTATCATATCGCTTGAGCGTCTCCCGAGTGGTCGTCATTCTCCACTTGAGAAGACTCAACACTCTGTAGGTTTGACGTTAGATGGGATGAAACGGAGGCAGATAAACTCACCGCAGCAAGCGGCCGCGAGTAGTCTCGGTGATCGTCAAACGTAGGCGAGGAAGCCCATTGATCGTCGCGAGGCTGGGGCGCAAGAGGCTGGTGGAGCTGTCCGTACCAGGCGCTGCCGGTACCGCCCACGTCATGCGAGAAGGAGTGGTTAGAAGGAGAACTCGTCGTGATCACACCACCATCTGTGGAAGTCACAGTGGAAGTGGAACCTCTTGCCGACCTGGGACGCGCTGGCCGTCGCCGTGTGGGTAGAACCCGAGACGGTGACGACAACAGTAGAAAGGAAGGTTGAAGTCGAGATGGCGGAGCATGAGGATTTACTGAAGAGACAAACATGAATGGGGGCATATCATAATGGAGCGAGTGGAAATACATCTTCAATGACACAGGCCGAGGAACGATTCGTCCGGTACCAGGATGTCAAACCCACACAACGCCGTCTCGTACCCAGCCTTGTTCTGGTGGCAGAGGAACCTATTAACACCATCCGGCGTCTCACCAGTAAATAGCTTGTGCGAAACGTTCCAGGAGACCCACACCGCGACCTGCTGCCGTGATTCGGAATGAAGACACTGGGCAGCTGCGTTGGCCGGCCCATATTGAACTCCCGCGTAGACGTCTGGAGCGTGCGGTAGTTGGAAATGGCACAGGGGGCATCAAGCGTGGCACTTGGCCTCGTGTGCCAAGGTAGCACTTGCGTGGCACTTGGTGCGTGGTTGGCCGGAAGTTGGACATTTTGTGGGAATTTGATTTATTCCCCGGCTTTCACAATTGGCCGGGCACTTTGTGATGTCTTGGAAGATATTATTTCTTGAGGGAGTGGGTTTCCACATACAGGGCCTTGAGTATCTGCAAAATTACTGTTAATGCCCTTCGTGCTGTGGCCCTGCCTGTTCCACGGAAATGGAGTGACCCAGGTGCGGAAATACCCAATGACACCGCCCAACATCCTCCGAATCACATTGTGAACTCACTCAATGGGTCAGGCAGTACTCTGTACATTTTATTTGAATTGTAAACCGGGTGTTTGAGGCTCATAATCACCAAATGTGCCGAGCAGAGAAAAAGGATGCATATGTGCAGATTCGAACTCACGCACATCAAGGGAGCACCAAAGGCACGTGGCTTTACCTCCACATGCCAACTACGCGCCAAGTGCCACCTTGGCACACAAAAAAAAAGTGCCACGGTAGATGCCCCCTGTGTGGCGCCGGTCCAGAGTGAGTTGTCATTCGCACCGATGATGGCTGAGAAGAGGAGGAACTCTGTGGCGTAGTCGTATCGCTGCACCCACGGGATCCGGGTTGCGGTATGCAAGGAGCAAGCTGCAAGACATACGCTGGAGCAGGTGAAATCATCTTTTCAAGCGAGCTTAGCCATCTCGATGAAAATCACTGTGGGCAAGAGCCACTCGATTTCCGGCTGTCGTTTAAACAAACTGGGTGTTGTGCGAAGACGGTGAGGGCTGCGTCATCATCTTCTCGAATACACACCCACTGGTTTGGCACATAGCTCTCTACGTTTTGGTTAGATAGGATTTCGTTTCTGTAGGTAATATATGTATATGCATCCTTTTGAATGTCTGCGAGCGAGAGACGGACCTTTACGTGCAAAAAAAACCATCACAGCCTCCCCCTCCCCAACAAGCCCCTCACTCACCGTCACACTCTCCTCCCCCCACTCCCTCAAAACGCCTACAAAATCAAGCACATCGCACCGCGGTCCGATCCACACCACCATGTGCACCTGTTTCGCACGCTCGAGATATACAGAGATCAATCCCGGCTGCCTCGGGTAGACGAACAACAACGCTTCAGCGCGTGCCGCCTCGGGTGCGATGGCCCAGGTCCCAGGTACGACGACGACGTTGAGATCAGGTAGGAATCGGTTGACGGTTCGTGGGTGGGTGACTCGTACTTCGACGCCAAGGAAGGAGTTGGTGCGGTGTGGATGACGTTCTAGGAAGAGCGCCTCCAGGAGTCCTGGGCCTGAGCCAACGCTTAGGGTCAGGGCGGGCGGAGTGGGAAGGGTTTCGTTGAGGAGATCGAGGAGCGAGATGGAGAGCGAAGCGCAACTGGAAGGGTGACGGAGAGGCGAGGATGTGAGTGTCGGGAGAGAGTCCATCGGAATCGGATCATTCGCTTGTTCTCGTCACGTGGTTATGACACGGCTTTCTTCCCGACGTCCACCATCCTGCCACAATCTGCTTTCGAAGTTCGGGCCCAATGTTCTCGCAGGAATCGCATGCGCGGTCGGTTCGGCTGCGGTCGCTATCGAAGACTGTAAACAATGTTCTGAAACTCAATGTCGTGATCACGCGCGAGTGCAATCTGTCTGCCATGTCTCTCAGCCTATTTTCACCCTCAATTCACCCTGCTTATCACGCCGACATCCAGAATAGCTTAACAGCAACGGCCGCCGCCGCCACTGCCACGTAGCTCCTCACAACCCCGACGTCGACCCTGTCTGGATTGCGCTCACAGCTCCCCAGCCTTTCTCGACTAGACATGGACTCGATATCCCTTTCTACAATCGGGTTTTCAGCTCTCGCAGTGATTGGGGTGATCTACACCCTTGGATTCTCAGACAGGCGCCGTCCTCCCGGCCCTCGAGGACTGCCTCTCCTCGGCAATCTTCTGGATATCCCTGGAAAAGTATGCCCAGTCCTTCTCTAAACCTCATACCCACATATTTCAATCAGCATCTCGCAACATACTTCAGACAGCTCTGCGAAGAATATGGGGGACTCGTTTCACTTAACTTTGCTGGCTTTGCAAGTACTCCTTCCTCCACCATCCGCAAACATACTGATTTTTTTTCAGCGTATCATCCTCGTCGGCAATATGACTCTAGCCAGGGAATTGCTCGAGAAACGATCAGCCAAATTCTCATCCCGCCCAATCGTCCCCTACGCTGTGAGTCCACTCCGACCTTGATTGCTAGCAGCTAATGACGCTCCCATGCTCAGCTGTGTTACGATCCCGAACAAATCTACTGGACATCTGTGACAGGTCGGAACCACTTCCTAGGCCGCAAGTTGACCGCTGGTATAATGGTGGGTGTGCGCGCCGGAGACACCGAGCTTCTCCAACAACTTGAGGCTTTGATCTGTACTACCCGACTTCTCGACGGCGGAGGGAAAGATTGGATGCGCGAGATGGAAAGGTACGCTTCGCCCCAGATTCGAGTTTCTCAGAATTGACGCTGGTGACTCTTATACCTAGAACGTCAGCGAGTATGATTCTCAGCGCTACATTTGGTCTGCATTGTCCCACCGGAGATGAGCCCGAGCTCAAGGAAGTTCTTGATGTATGTAAACTCAGTTCAATCGTTCCGTCGCGCTGATCGTCGCCGTAGTGCGTCACCGAGCTCGTACAGCTTGCCAGTCCCTCAGGGAGCATTATCAACGCTCTGCCTTTCCTCGATATGATTCCTGGCCCTATGCCATGGAGGAAGCGCGCAACTGCTTTCCGGCAGCGGGAGGACGCACTATATGATCGGCTCGTCACCCGAGCTGTTTCGGGTGAGGCAGCGGGAATGAACACGTATGTTATTCAAATTGGTAGCTTTTTCAACCAACGTTCATGTTCGACCTCTCCAGATGGGCCACTGAATTTGCCAGCCAAGACAAACCGGAAGGTGATCAGCGGAAATTGTTGAATACGATGAGCAGCGTCAGTTCACCATTCATCCTCTTGTCGTGATGACTTGAAATGAACCAACCAGGCCGGTATTGAAACCGTATGCATTTCCTGTCCGTTTATCTGTGATTGTCTATTCAACGACCGACCCAGACCGCCACGTCGCTTCAAACCTTCGTACTCGCATGCCTTCTCTTTCCTCAATGGATCGCCCGTGCGCAGAAGGAAATTGACGCGGTCATCGGAAAGGATCGTATCCCAACCTTCAAAGACCGTCCGCAGCTACCGTACGTTGAGGCAGTCGTCCGAGGTGCGTCTTTACGCCGCGTGTTACCTACTCAGTAATGATTCGCATGTTAGAGACTCTTCGATGGCGCCCTGCAGGTTTGATTCATTCAACTTTGTGAACTAGAGGCTTTGATTCATCTGCAATACCCTAGTCCGGTTCGGCCTCCCACATGAATGCACTGCGGATGACGTGGTGGAATATCAGGGGAAAGAGTATTTGATTCACAAGGACAGCATCGTATTCGCGGTCACATGGTGAGTCGGTTGGTTGAGATGTTCTCTAGTCCCGGCTTATTCATTCTGCGCAGGGCAATCGAGCACGACAAGACGCACGAGGATGCTGACGACTTTTCCCCGGGTCGTTTCTTGGACGAGAAAGGACAGCTGAGGCCTGGATACGAGAGTAGCGCGTTTGGTTTCGGCAGGCGTGGTACGTTGTCATCACTCTTCCTATGCAAGTGAGTGATTCATGATTTGACATCTCCCCAGTATGTCCCGGCCAGCCATTCGCGGAACGTTCACTTTGGATCAACATTGCCATGATGCTTTGGACTTTTGATATTCGGAAATCGACGGAAGTGGATGTGCAGACGGGCATGCCGTTCGAATATGGTTGTCAGGATGCCCAGTTTAGTGGAGCGGTGCGTTCCCTCTCTCAATGCTTCGTTTGAATGTGATTCAATGAATGGTTCACAGTTGACCAACCCGCCTCTGGAATTCCCCGCCGTATTTCATCCGCGGAGTGCACATCATGCGGAGGTGGTCAGACAGGAGTGGGTGAATTGCGAGAAGGATTTGAATGTCTTGTTGCCGCAGCGAAAGGGCCGATAGATGTGAATTACGGCCAATATTCGGCGGAAAATTCAACTTCAAGATTTTAGCACCTTCTCTTATCTTGGGCGCAGAAGAAAACACGGAACTGGTGATGCGCGAAGTAAAAGCGAGGCTGTACTAATAGAGAGAGGCTCGGCTCTCCAACTTTAAAGTTCAACTTCAAATTTGAAACCTCAATACGAGCGACGATCTCAGGGAGAAAGTCCGAGAAATCCGGGTGTTAACTGGGTGTTAAATAAGAGGCGTCGAAGAAAACGTTAGGAAACGATCTTGAGACAGCCACGGGAATGACGCCGTACAGGTGTCCTTTTTGAACAAAAAGCTTGATGTCATTCAGGCATTCTTGATCTCTATCTTGCAGGGCTCAAATCTCATTTTCAATGAATGATCACGGTGATCACGGTCCAAACTGGAACAGAATTGTAGCTTGTCAGAATCATAACACATAATTGTAATCACAAGTATGAGATTGGAATCCAGCGACATCAAAATGGAATCCAGCGACATCAAAATAAGATCAGCGAGATCATAATGAAACCGCATCCGATCAAATTGAGTTTCGTGCGATCAGAATGAGAATCCATTTTTGATCGATCGGATTATTGATTTTGCAGATTTTGATTGCCGCACTTTGAATTCCATCTCCCACATTCCATTTCCTTTTCACACTTTGAATTCCGCCTTGGACATCTCATTTCCGCGTCCCACCCAGCATTTCCTTTGCACATCTTTCGAAACGGCCCATGATCATGTCCCAAGGTCCAGACCGTGACTTCTACGTCATCCTGCCCGCCCAAGTCCCTCTACTCATCTACCACAATGTCTGACCACGGTGGAAGCCCTCCACTTGTACCCCTTCGCCTCGAAAGCATACGCATCGCAGGCCTTAGCGATCAGCCAGAGACATCGTGAGCACGGGTGGAAACAAGTTCGTGGTGAGCAGAACCAGAACTTCAGATGAGAAAGTCTTCAGGCAAAACAAAATCCAGACCCAGAAAACAAGATCAAGAATGGGATGGGGCGGTGCAATTTGAAATCTTGTTTTGATGGAAGGCAATACATTTTGATGGGCCGCAATTTCATTCTGATGGTCCACGATATCGATTTGATGGCGGGTGATCTCATTCTGATCAGGTCCATTCCCATTTCGATATGGCTGAATCTGTGTTTTTGAACAAAATTTGGTGATTTCCGACCTCACAATAAAAATCTCATCCAAAGCATTTATAACGTGTCAGGCAGCCAGATTACAATCCTCACATTCCATTTTGGCGCATGATCACACTCAAATCACGGTGATCACGGTCCAGATTAAAATTGGAGGGCCTTTCAAAATCGATTCTGAGGCCCATCAAACTGGTTTATTTTTGTCCAAAGAGGACACCCATACGCCGACTTGACGCCAAGTTGTTTGTTCAAGCATCTGTCACAAACCTGTCACGGATCTCTTTCCTGCCGTCCACTCTTTGCCTGCACCCTTGGCCATGGCCACCATGGATAGTCTCCCCAATGAACTCTTAATTTCCAGCCTCAAGCTAGCCGCCGATGCCCCCTTGCCATCCTCCAGCCTCGCGCCGGCAATCCCAATCTGCGCAACGCTCGTCAGTGCCCGTTGGTGCGCAGTGGCAGAACTCTCCATCCTCGGCCCGCATCTCGCACGCTGGCGCACGGTGGCATTCCTCGCCCTGCTGCACGAGCTGGAGAAGTTCCGGAGCTTCATCGCCTCTGCACTTCGTTTTCCTTGCCTCGAGTCGCTCAATCTCTCCTGCACGGATGGCAATGATTTCCAGGATCCCTATTATATAACAGCTATCGCGCAGCTCACCGCTCTGCGCTCCCTCAAATCAAACGGTCTTTCCGTATTGGGATTCGTGCCCCTTGCATCCATGCTCCAGGCGCTTGACATCAACCTCGACTATGCACGGTCCGTGGCAGCATACGTACATCTCCTTCGCGCAATACTTGAGAGCCCTGCTTGCCGCCTCACCACCCTTGTCCTCCGCAATTTCCGCACCAAATCAGGGCCCACCTGGCCCCGGCCCGCCCCCATCGCAGCCCACACCCTCCGCTCGTTCGCCGTCAACTTTGCCAAGTCATTTTATGGATATGTACAGTTGGACCCGTGGACGGCGACGCGCTACGAGTGTCTCGAGGTCCTCACCAACCTCATCACCATGCCCAACCTTGAGCGCCTCGAAATCCTCGGCGGATTCCGCGGTGGATTCAAAGACGCGTCGTACATCGAGAAGTCGGGCGAATGTCAATGGCCGAGAGAGGAAAGCAGCCCACCGCTCTTCCCACACCTCCGCGAGCTTTGTCTGGAGGACATGTGCTTCAGTCCAACGAACCTTGAGCTAATCCAGTCCATCAGCCCCGATATAACGCACCTCGAGCTGATATACACGTCGTGCAACCAACATCTACTAGACCCCGATCTCCAATGGTCTGCCGTACGCAACCTCACTATCGAGGCGCACGAAGGTCGTGGTACCCCCTGGTGGTTGCAGCGGTTCCTTCGAAGGTGCAGTCTGGATGTCCCATACGATGAGATGGTGCTGTCGGTTGTACCGCCCCGGCACCAAATGGCGTTGAATCGCTCTTACGCGCCGCCGATCCGATACCTTTTCGACGGTCCCTCGAACTCGCTTTTTGACAGCATCGCACCGTCTATGCAGGGATTCTACCTCTACCCCACTCAAACGTGTCTTACGGAATTCGAGTCTGTAGATCCAGGTTGCTGGAAGGATTCAAAGGTGGTTCCCAACGCTCGCTCGGACGAGCGGTTCGCGATGGATGATGATGAGCGGTGATGAGCATGGAATTTGACTGCCCTTGAAAGCACACTTTTTGCACGATTTCAGATGTGGTTTCCATACTATATGATCTCAATACGAGAGCTGATGTCGAGCCCAGAGACAGTCAGTACGGTGGATACTTTAGAGTACTATACAGGTTGAAGGGTATTTACCTGGATACGACTGATGGACTCACTCCGAAACATGTAGGAGGTGTGGATACCTGCCTTACCAATGGGATACACCAATTAAACAGTTCTTAACCGTTGTACGATTGTCAGCAGTTCGAACCTTGGTGCAAGTGCAATTCGGAGGTTCGGGAGTTCACGGAATGATGGGCAAGTCGGCCGAATGACCTGAAACATGAGCAGACCGCCGAGACGGGTCCGATGGAAGTGACGTAGTAGCCATCACCTGTCGGAACAAGTGGATTCCGGCTTGGATACGGACTTTTGGTCAAGTATCTGCTGGTATCCGAGACCAAGAGTGGGAGATATGGGTATCGTTCGAAACCTACAACACGTGGGAGTACATTTTGAGGCCATACTCTGGAGGGGAAGAAGGGATACAAGATATCCAAACTGTCCGAGTCATGGATCAGCGATGGAATCACGAGATAACATGCTGAATCATGGCTTGGCGCTCTGGCTGACTGAGCACCAGTGCCAGATCAACCAATCAGGTCGTTTCTATTCAGGATACGTGGGAGATTCATCATTATTGCGCCATTCGTTTGTACTATCATATGATTCCCGGACATGTACAAAGTAGATAGAGTGTTACCCAAGAGGGCAGCGGATACTTCCCCCACTAGCAAGCTACCAGCTGCGACTAAGGGATTTGTCCGAGGCTTTCGAAGGTGCATTGCGTAGCTTAGCAATCACCCTTGAAAATCTAAATTGTTGTTTTGTTGGCTCCCGTTGTGTGAATTGAGTTTGAAGCATAGTTTGGTTTGGCTGCAAGTTGGATTGTGACTAGGGTTTCAGCTCAGTGGCAGCTTTGGAAGGCTTGCTACGGCTTGGTACGGTTTGTGTGTCAGTTAGGGTCTGGTTGTGTGTTCAGTGTCAGGAATTGGTTCAGGAATTGTTGGAATTTGTGAAATCCGTGTTGTATCGGTCGCTGTCGTCTTCAGATACCAGTGTAAAAGGGATCGAGAGACCCAAATACCTGCTTTATTGCAAAAACCCGGCTTTAGCCAAACTCAATCTATCTTTTGTGTTAGCTGTGAAGCTTTAAAATCTACAAAACGCTTTAGAATCGCCATCCTTGGTTCATATCAAGGATTTTGATTCGCAATACAAAACTCGACCAATCATATCGAGACAATATCACAGTATTCCCTACAACCTTTCATAAGGCCCTGTACTAGGGACTTATACTCGCCTTCGCCTGCTGTCAATATAGTTGTCACTCGCCCCGGAGCTTCGTGATTGGGTTGTTTAGATATAGATTCGTCTGTATCGAGACTCATCTAGTCTTGTTGTTTCGAGTTGGTTGATTTCTATAGTAGGTTTTGAGCACATACATCATCTGGAGCCCACCGCGAGGGGGTATTGTGATAAAATCTCATCTTGACCCGTTGAGGTTGCGCATTGTTGCACATCTGAGCTTTGCTCGGATACCAAAAAGTCAAATATGACTACCACATTCAAAATACCAGCGTCGTATGATGTTAACCGTCCACATTTCAAAGGGGAGTCGCCCAGTGACCTGAGAGTTTTCATCAGGCATTGCGATACGGTCTTCACCAATGGAAATATTACGGATGAAGGAAGAAAGAAAGGGCTGATGCTGGACTATGTTGACGATGAGAACATCCGAGATCAGTGGAAGATGTTGAGCGGGTATCCGGACCCGGGAATCTTTGCTGAGTGGAAAGACGAGATCTTGAGTCTATATCCTGAAGTTGAGGATATGGCTCTGGGATCTCTTAGCAGGCTCAAGGAGATTTGTACTGCAAATACACCAATTTCCCGCTCCGAACTCGGGAAATTGCGTCGTTTTGAGAACTCTTTTACCTTTGAAGCTTCAAAACTCATGCAGGGTTCGGCGTTGGTTACCAACCACGCGCTAGTAGACATGATACTAGCTGTATTGGATGACCCATTTGCGCTGGAAGTGGAACAAGCTATGAACCAACAAGCTTTATGGGCTATGTTTGGTCCGCAACCAGTCCAACCAGTGCAGGGGGTCAGTCCTGTTACAGGCAACCGGCGTGGTGATAAAGTGCTTTACTCCACAGTTTTCAGAATTGCGGATACCATCGCAGATAGCTGGTCCGGCAGGAGAGCAATGAGGATGTTGGATGCTTCGGTATTCCCGAGTGCACCTATGGGCCAAGTCTTTGGTCATCCAATCAATCAGATGGTTAGATACATGGACAATGGCAGCTTTGCGGAGGGAATTGAGGCTCAGTTGGGGGGTATGGCTAGGGAGATCCTGTCTGTAAAAGCTCAGAGTCAGATCCAGGCAAAGAAGTTTGACGATACACTCCGGCGTGTCAAATCAACGTTGGAGGGATCGATTCAGACACTCAGCCAAAATCTTCGGGAGTGTCCTCATATGGCTTCCCCAGCTCAGGACTCAGGACAGCAGGATGATGGCTGTTGTGGAGGCACTGACGAGGGAGAGGATGTGTTTAGATATAGATTCGTCTGTATCGAGACTCATCTAGTCTTGTTGTTTCGAGTTGGTTGATTTCTATAGTAGGTTTTGAGCACATACATCAGCGGTTGGATGCGGAAATCACGGAGGCGTTCAAGAGCAAGGGTGATCTTCGCCGGAACAGGGCGCGCAAGATTGGGAAGCGTGTTCACACTAGTAAGGTTTAAAGGGGGGTTTTCTTGTTAACGTTGGTTTGAATGTTTTGTAATTGCGTTCCGCTTGGTCTGTATTTCGAATTCCGTGATCCCAAGCATGCCTTCCCTCACACATCGCTCTTGGTCTCGAACCAGTTCCCAGGGTCGGTACGCCACTGAGAGCCAGGGATGGAGTATACCCCTCCCTACACCGCGTCAATAGCATGAAGGCGAGGGAAAACTGGGAAATGTCAGAATTTAAATACCTGTTTCTCCATCCCAATGTTACATTCTTGAGCGGCTGTTCGAAGTTGTAGATGAAAAGGTCAACCGTAGGGATGTTGAACGAGCAGCTGCAGAAATGATATGTCAAAGTAGACAGGGGGAGGGGAGAAACGGTTATAATTACTCAGAATGCGGTGACGGACATGAGGACGGACATGCCGTTTTTAACCTGACAGTGCTTCGGGCGTTTGTGGGTGAGCAGAACACCTGGACAGACGGATAAAGCCGAGCTTAAGAATAATTTTCTCAAGTCTGCCCGAGCAAGCTTGATTCTTCAATTTTATTTTATTTCCATTCCCTCATAGCCTTGTCGCGTTCGATGCGCTAGTTTTGCTTGGAGGCCAATCACCACACGGTATTGAAATTTTTTCGACGAAAGTTTGAAGCTAGATTACCCTGGTCCTAATTTACCCAAGCAACCCAATCCCCACGAATAAAATACCGATCCACAAATGGGGCATACCTCCCCATTCTTCTTCCCTGTAGGCGCTGAATTGGCATTGGCAGTCCCAGTTCCCGTTGCGATCCCACCCCGAGTCTGCGTCTGCGTCGACGTCGGCGCCTGCGTGGCCACTTTCTGCGCAGGCGCAATTTGGGCCAACAGCGAAGCACGCACTTTCACAGCGTCCTGACTGGCCGACTGTGCGTTCGTCTGCGCCAGGAGTTGGACGGAAGGTGCATCGGCCACACTCTGTGGGTTCTCGACGCCAAAGTTGAACCTGCGTCATTAGGTACCGTGAGGAGCCAAGTGAGTATGGGAGAGAAACGTACACGGAGTAAAAATTCCGCATGAACGAGTCGCCTGCAAAGATATCCATCCCGAACGCTGGAGTAAACGTGGCGAAGGGAGTCACGCATAGAGGGAGATTCATGGACGGGTCCACGACAACCTCGGAGAGATCCAAGGGATGGATCGGGAATTCTTGTCCCCTGTAGTTCGCATCACCATTGTGAGTAATCCGCGAGAAGATTCTAGGTGTGGACGTACCCAATCTGCAGCGATAAGATCGCCGTCGTATTACACGGGACCGTCCAAACCTTATTCGGACCGAAGAAGTGCAGCTGTTGGTTCTGCGCACCCGGAATGAGGGAGTAGATCCCATCGATGAGAGCCGGGGGCATAAACGTGAACGGTGTGCCCGTGTCAAGTCTCAACACCATCTGACCCGGAGGCACACCATCCACATTGGACGGGGGCAACTTCACCGGTTTGCCGTCGACAGTAAATCCGCCGAAAATGAAACCCCACTCGCCGATATTGCCGGGAAACAAAGGTAAGATCGGCGCGTTCTGCACGGCAGCGTACTTGGGATCCACATCGTTGATCGTGAATGACGCATCGGATGTGCCTTCCTGGTCGTCCGTCCGCGAGAGGGAGAAAGCGATGAAGCTGTTCTGAGTGGGCGTCTGGTCGACTACATTCAAGATGAAGGCCCGGCCGGCGTCTTCGGGAAAGTTGGGATTTCCCTGTAGCGTGTCGCCTGTGCTGGAGATGTCGCCTTGGCCGGCAAAGGACATCCCGATGAGACCGTCTAGCCCGAGGTCGAGAACCAACGCGAGGGTTACCTGCGATGAATGCGAGACGATTTAGCATGGTTTGGTTCCAGGGATGCCCACTGATTTGGCGTTGTTGAAGGCTTTGCATCGCAATTGAGTCAGTCCTTTCCGACAGCATGGTTGATTGTGTTAACACATACCCTGTTGAGCAACGCTGTATGGCCCAAGTTGCACGGTTGCCAACCCGATAATACCATTGACGAAACCTCCGCTGTATCCGTTCGATACGGGGATCCCGGTGTCCTGGAACTCAAAGTCGGGTGGAGTAACCAGCCTAGGAACGATGAATTTAGCGTCGCAGATATTAAGATCCAGAGAGTTGATGGTACCAAAGATCCACGCTTCCAGTATCAACCATGACCCTGAAATCTGCAAGAAATGTGAGACGGGAGGAAGCCGCAGAGAACGACACCCGCCTCTCCCGTTGACCGTTATATTTGTAGCATACTGAGTAAATTGAGAACAAGAGTTGAAGATAGGCATGCGGCACTCACTCGGAGATCCACAGCATCCGCCGACACCGACACGGTCGTGTTCGCCACCGCCTCGAACGTGATTCCAGCGCCTTGGGCTCGAGCGAGAACGGGCGGTAACGGCGTTGACGTGCGCTGCACGACAAGTCCGATGGAGTAAGGAATGACATTCGCAAAGAAGAAAAGGGCCATTGCCAGCAGGGAGGGCCACATCATGGTCGAATGAAAGGGGAGAAAGCCGGAAGGGAAGAAAAGAAATGCGGGAGAACAGGATGCCGAGCAGGGGTACTGCAGATACCTATTTTATCTCTAGCTGGACGAGGCACGGCAACCGCTTGGAGTCTTGGACAACATCCGATCATTTGCCGATCACCCCTTGAAAGTGAGCAGATGGACGGTCTTGCGTGGGATAGAAGCGGGTGTATCGAACGAATATGCCAGTGACCAATCTCGGATAGCTCCGGAAGATTGAAGAGCGCTGGAAGGTCGGCAGAGAGCGTAAGCAGGTAAGTAGTTGGACCAGGGATGGCAGCCGCTGGGACAACATCCGATCATTTGCATCACCCCTTGAAAATGAGCAGATGGGCTGTCTTGCGTGGGATAGACGGCGACTTTGTCAGAAGCGGGTGATTGGGAAACGCGTTCATAGTAGTAAGGCCTCGGTCCAGGGGACAGGTGTACAACCTTGAAGGGGTGTTTTCTTGTTGGTTTGAACGCTTGTAATTTTGTTCGACTTAGTCTGTACTTCGAAATCCATAATCCCACGCATGCCTTGCCTCACACATCGGTCTTGTTCCCGAACCAGCTCCCAGGGTCGGTACGCCACTGAGAGCCAGGGATGGAGTATACCCCTCCCTACAACGGGTCAGTAGAATGAAAACGAGGGATATGTCAGAAATCAGATACCTGTTTCTCCATCCCAATATTACATTCCTTGATCGGCTGTTCGAAGTTGTAGATGCAAATATCAGCCGTAGAGATGTTGAACGAGCAGCTGCAGGAATGATTATAATCGGGAGACGACGGGAGAAGACGGTGTTACCCAGAATCTGCGGTGACGGACATGAGGACGGACATGCCGTCTTTCACCTGGCAGTGCATCTGGCGTTGGTGGGTGAGTAGAGCACATGGACAGATGACCAGCCGACGCACAGAGAGATCGCCTCCGCCGATGACTTGCACGCCTTGAATCGTTCTAATGAGAAGAGAAAATGTAGCGGTCGGCATGGACAAGAATCATGGCGAAAACCGGCACGCACCCACAGTAGTCCTCCACACACCCATCGGCCCACACCTGGTCGACCTGCGGGTGGGTCAACGTTCTTGGATCAACAGTCTAGAGAGGCACAACTCGCACCGCCGTCCCAGAATCATAGCAATAAATTTCAGACCCTGACGAGTCCCAGCATGTGAGATCGAACGAAAACCGCGGCAAAGCCTCGCTCACACTGCCTCTCCACCAGCTCTCTAGTGTTGCTAGTCAAGTGCTGTCGCGGCGGCGGAGCAGGACCGACGGCGACGTGGAACCGTTGGGCCAGTAAGCCGCCCCCGATCCGGCTGCGAACAAGGTGAGTGGGTTTGAGTGAAGCGCGATGAGCGCCAATGCTCACTGTAAAATACCTGGGAAGGGCGAGCCACGGAGCCGGACGGCATTCCAACACTCCCAGCCGTCAGCCACGACAGCAGCATGGGGACTAGAAATCGGGATCGAGGTTTCGCGAAGAACATCATGGGTACCGATGTAGTTGAGGCGGACTCGTACCGCTTTAAAAGGCACTGTCAGTATGAGCGGCGGTGATGGGGCCATCGAGTCGGTGAAAGCTTGTATGTATCCGACTCGGAAATTGAGCATCTTACTTCCATTACGCGTGTAGACTCCTGTGGGGCTTTGATTTGAGCTCAAGCTCAGCGCTCAATCGTGGCTCGATAAGATCCGCGTTGTACACTTCGGACGCCAGCGTGCATTCCATGCATCCTGCACATACTGTCAGAGGCTAGGAAATGGGAGCATAGCGGACGCCTCTGCGAGGGCGTTGATTTTGCGGCATTGCGCCCAAAATCCACGGTGATTCGCCGCAGCGTTGGCCGCTGTGTGTGCGGCGATTTCTTGCTTGAGATTCAGATGGTGGTGCGAAAGCGAGAAACGTGGCGACTGTTGATCCAATGATTTGTGTAGCCCGCTTCGCGGCAGTGCCCGCTATGTCACATTGGCAGGTCTCGCGGTAGTGCTGGGGATGGGTTCGATTTGGCTCTGTATGGTATGTATCAAAGCCCCCGGGCCTCCCGTATCGTATATATCGTATGTATTGATCGCGTATTGATGGCGTACAGCCACCGCCTAATATGGTAATTTTCGCTCTGCCGGCGCTCGGCGTGATTTTTTTCCGTCTCAAACGCCCAGATTCGGAGCGGAATACATGCCAAATGATCCAGCTCCCGATGATTTCTCCCTGTTCTCTTCTCTCTGCATGGTCGAACCGGAACCCAGAGGTATCTGATACATTTGATACACGGCAGTCCTTCATCCTGGCCATGTATCGTATGTATCGAATCGTGTATCATACCACTTGGTATCATACGTAATCAATACATCCCCAGCACTATCTCGCGGCTACTTACCGTAGCTTGATCTTTTTTCCCCCCACTATTGGTATTCCGAGCGGCGTGAAAATGTAAACCCGCCTGTTTACATTACATCATCGATCACATAATCAGTAGCTCCTTGTCGTTCTCCACGTCTGTTGTACCTCCTCGCTTCGTTCGTCGAATATATCGTGGTCTTATTGATCTCGGTGCGAGTTTCTCACTTAGTGTTTCCTATCCGGCCGATAGGCTTCCAGAAAAATAGAACCAAAGGTACTACGACAAGAGCATCGAGATTTACTTATTATGTATATATGACTAGGGTCGGCCTAAAGCTTCACTGCTCGACGCGCACGTAGTGTTGTCAAAGTCCGGTTCGAGTAAATGGTTCGAACCCGAACCGAACCGAACTGAATGCGAAGTTCAGGTTCAAAGGTCAGCGCATGGTCGAACCGAACCTGAAGTTCAGGTTCGAAGTTCAGCCATCGCAGGGAAGTTTGAACCCGAACCGAACTTGAACCCGAAACCCACTGTTATTGATCATTTTCTCACGATTTTGCCAACTTTTTGAATAGATTTTGATTGTACTGACCCTCAGAGTAGAGAAAATAAAACAGCATCTTGCCTGAGACTGTTGGTCCCAGTGCAAATGGGGCCATCAACAATTGATGGGCTTGTGATCCCATTGTTGTCCCATTGATTCAACCAAGTTGGGGCTTGTAACTGGCTCAGAAGGCGTGCAGGCATTTCGTGAAGCTAGATATACTTACCATATGCTTTCTTGAACAATATTTGACCGCCAAACTTGCTTTGAACCTTGGTTGAAGTTGGTGAAACGCAGGAGGTTCGAACTCGGTCCGAACCTGAAATAAACCTGAACCCAAGTTCAGGTTCGGAGTTCATGATCTTGCCGAACCGAACCCGAAGTTCAGGTTCAGAGTTCAGAGGAAGGGCCTCCGAACTCGAACCGAACCGAACTTTGACATCACTACGCGCACGCGCCGACCAGTTCGCATTAGGCCTCCTGCTTCGCTCCACTCAGGAGCTATGTGTGGCAAATAGTGCAATGGCGAGCGCTTTTGGCAGACTTGTCCAACAGATCTTGCGAACGCCCTGGCTGCGAAGATGCCTCTGCATAGTCCCAAAGCGCCGTCATCATGGTCTTCCCCGGACCGAATCAGTGCCTCCTTGCAGCTGCAACACAGTTCTTCATCTGAATCGCGTCCGTAACTTATCCGTTGATTTCGTTAGCATCCCCAATGCGGAATTCAGCTTACCATGTGTCCTTGCGCGAGTACCTCACTATTTTGGTGTTGCGGCTTTTCGCCAACCTCGCCGATTGCGCTCCGGACCTCCGACCAGGAGACAAAGTGGCAAACCCTTGATGGGGGATACGGACATTATGTTCATGCTCCAGGTCCTCTCAGCGGGGCTCGGACAGGGAACGCGAGGATCTGGAGTTGCCGGACGGCGGAGGCTGGTCGGTGTCTGAAGCGCAGGTTTCTAGCAGAAGGTCTTTCTTGGTTTTATGTTTTATGGGCGTTGAACTTGTATACCTTGAGAGCATGATGCAGAGGCCCGCAAACAGCGCGGCGGGACCTCAGGCTGGAGGCGGCGCCGTGAATGTCACCCACGTTGGGGATGTTCATATCGAGGTGTGTGGACACCGCGATTGGGGAGGACGTTGACCTGGAGAAGATGTATGAGATTCATGAATTGAGGGTCCGTGCGGGCAAGGATGAACTGCAGGAGAGCATCGTCGGAGAGCTTGCGGAAATTCAGAAGGGTTATACTGCGAAGTCGGGGACACAGAGGTTCATATGTTGTCGAAGGAGTCAAGAGTTCAAGAAAGTGCTCCAGTGGGGTATCATTGCCCGACGACGATTCGTATTTTATCGTCAGCTCCGAGATCTGAGGAAGAAGCGGCCTGTAATACTTCCACGAGTGCACGCATGGACATCTCAGGGACACTGATAACAAGGGATTTGAGCATTGTCGAGTGGGTGAAGATTGGGAGGATGGGTAGACTTGTCCTGTAGTTTGTATGGAGAGTATCAGAGAAGGGTGACTGGTGACCCGGATGCAGAGACACTGGATGGAAACTTACAGATTCGATACGCTGTGGAGCCATGGATCGGAGAAGAAGGGTTTGGGAACAAGCTGCGTTGACGTTCTTGACACATTCCCTCTCCCACAGTTGGGCGTCATTAATTCATTGCGCAAGGATAATTGGTCGAGATGAACCGAGATTCATCGAGACTTTGCACTTTGTACGCGGAAGGAAAATACAACCCCAGCCAACACAAAGTCAAGTCAAATCAATCACCTCCTCAGGCTTGGAATCGAAACTGAACTGCGACTCGGTCTTGATCTCCTTCTATGGTGAGATGTGAGCTGAGTTAATGATACATTGCGGGGGGTTCATAACTTATGATTAATGTAATGCGTCCTTCAATCCTCCTCTCAGTCCACGACAACCAGCCCGTCGTAACACTCCTTCGCCAGCGCCTTCCCCACGATACTGCGAGGACGATACAACCGTATGGGCTCCTCCTCGACGACCTCCTCTCCCTCCTCCACATCAGTCTCGCTGTGGCCCTCCTCCTCTCCCATAACCACTTTAAGCATCGCAGGCGAAAATCCACGCATCAACGTCACACCCACCCGACCCTCGGTCACCTCCGTCTTCTCCCCATGCCGCAAGTCCCAAAACACAATCTCAGGCACCCCATACCCCGCAGTCTCGAACGCCTTCGTAATCACCTCGTAATTCGTCGACCTGTGCCTCCGCCCCCTCTCGTCGCGCAAGAATCCCCGCGCCCGCCTACCCTTCGTTTTGACCGTGTGGCGGCCCTTCCCTGACCACGAATCCGACTCGGACTCTGACTCGTCGAAGCTCACGACACAATCGTCAAACTGCCGATTCGAGAACACAAACACTCGCTTGATCATATCCTCGGGCTTGACCTTGTTCTCGATCGCCATTGGGAGTATGAGACGCATCAAGACAGCGTAGAGATTCGTGGATGCTCTCCACGGGGCCTTGGACGTCGATATTTCCTTGACGGTCTCATACAGTCCCTTGCCCATATCCACCCTCACTAATCGGGGATTCTGCGAGAAGGTGATGAAACCAGCATCGAATGGCGGCTTGGAGAGCTGAGCGAGGAGCAGAGAGAGCGACACGGCGGGGAATATCGGGCTGGATTCCAAGTCCTTGATCGACCACAAGTTCCCCGTCGGCAGCAAGCTGCCCATCGAGCCCGAGACATCGCACACAGCGATAGAATTCTCAATCGTCCCCGACCTGCGCAGCCTCTCGACAACCACCTCCCACTGCGCGTCAATCACCCGCCGATTTGCCTCGAGCCGCGCCTTGCGATGCTTCTTCAGCTCGGGATACTCGGTGTACTTTGATTTCAGCGCTGCCAATTGCTGAAGGAGCTCGTGCGGCTGGAGGGTGGTGCAGCTGATCGACCGCTCCCTCTCGAGTGAGATGAGGTGTTGCTGGAAGCCCTCGGGATCGTGCCGGAAGAAACGCTCCTCGTTGTTCTTCATGCAGACCTTGCTGACTCGGTTGTACGGAATGTCAGCCCACCGCTTGGCAGACATGAAGGTCACCGTGACGCCCGTCACTGCCCGGAGAGGGGTGAGGATCCAGCGTCGGTAGTACGAGCGGAGGATGTCGGTCGCCTCGGGTGACTCGAGCGGGAGGTCCTTCAGGGCTGAGGGGAAACGCACGTCAGGGAGCGCAAGCCCGGGACCGTTGTGGTAGACGAGGCGGGCAATGGCGGTGGAGATGTTAGTGTGCCGGTCGTGTGTAGCAAGAGGGCTTGGGGCCCACTTTGGCGCAAGTGAGATATCGCGGTCTTGGCCCGAGTAAAAGAGGCCCCAGTCGGCGAGGAGTCGGGCGGAGAAGAGACGTGCGACGCCGATGAAGAGAGCCCTGTATTTGGGATCCGCCAGCTTGAGTTCTACACGAGCATGATTTGCTCCACCGACAACGGCACGGCGTGCCTTGACAACGTTCTTCAAGTCGTCGCCTGGTGGTATGATGACGCGGCGCGCGCCGCTACGCTTGAGGCCCCATGGCGTGAGGAACTTGCTGGGGTACTCGTGGACGTTGCTCAGCTTGTCGACGGTGGCAAGCGTCAAGATATTGAGGAGGTCTTTCCAGTATCCATGCGCGTGCTTGCCTCCTTTGCCGCACACGGGGGTGACGAGCAGATGAAGATTAGCTATAGCGGTACGAGGATGGTTGTCGTAGAGCCAGCCAAAGGCCCTGGAGCACGATGAGCAGCGGACTAGATGCCAAGATCAAGCACGCACCGATAAAAAACCTTCTTCTGCGCCTTTCCCTCATGGATGCTGCGTACATTCCATATCAGCTTGAGCGCCAGCAGAGGGTCCTCCGCCCATGCCTAGCACGTTTCAGCCACATCGAGACTGAAGCGGAGGTGACACACCTTGTCCAGAAGAGCTCCGATCTTGTTTCCCCAAGTATAATAAGTCAGCTCCCAGAAGGCATCGTGCGTGGCGGATAGCTTCGAGCTGGACGGAGGTGAGCCATTCTCCGTCAGCGTCTGTTGCGAAGGAGTGTTTGAGACGCCTATCGGATTCTGCGCGCAAGCATGGGTCTGCGGATCGGCAGGGGAAGGCGGGATGAGAGCGTCCAAAAAGTCGGGGTCGAAGAGTTCCGGGATCGACGGGAGGGCGGGGTTCTGGCAAGACCGCGTACGTGTGACATGGAAACCTCCGGCCCTCGCTGACCTGTGGGCGCGGCGGAGTAGCTGTCGAAATGGACGGAGGAGAGAGGAGCGTGGGAGCGCCATCTCGGCGTTGCCCAAAAGAGACGTGCAGGCGCTCGGGTCGGCTCGTGTTGTCGAAAGAGAGGAGTGTGCCAAGAGAGACGACTAGAGAAGAATGGCCGGGACTTGGGGGAAGGCAGGGCGATCCGTGAAAGAAGAGATCAGCCGACGAAAACGAAAGAGGCAGGCCAAAAAACGGGTAAAGGGGCGGCGGGTCGAGAAAGTCTGTCGCTTCTACGATGGCAGCGACCACTAAGCCCATTAATGCTAACAGTAAGAATACACCATCTACCGAACACCTCAAAATATAGGGGGAAAACAGGTATACAACTTGTACCAAGTACATTCTGTCGTCACTCTAAGACGGAAGTTCAACGGAAGTGGTCCGTGAACTGTGAAACTTCTGCGCTGAATGAGGTATGAGCAAGTTGAAGTTGAATCTTCAACGTCGAATCCGTAGGACTCTTGCCAAGGAATGCCGGAGTAAAGGCATAAATAGAGGAGTCAATGTGATACTAGTACCGACTGACGCTACGTATATTGAACACGATCCGGATGGAGGAAACCGAAAGGGATAGTAGAAAGGTAATTCGGTCGAGTCACGGACAGCAAAACCCACAGAGCAATATTAAATAGTACCTGCAAGTACATTAGACGGCGCCGTAGGTAAGTAGAGGAGAACATGTTGCTTACAAAAACTAATCGTTCAATTGGACTCTTCCTCCGGGGGAGCCTGGTCTTCATCCTTCTCCGGATGAGGTACCGCGGGCGTTGGCGGGGAGTCCTGAGACACAGGCCCAGCGAGGCTCGCAGCATCTTCGTCCAGGGGCTGGAGGCTCTCCAAATATGCGGGCAGTACTAGTGAATATTGGTCCAATGCCAGGGCATCATCACCGCCTCCCAAAGCGACAATGTCCCTCTCGGAGGGTTCAGGAGACACGAAAGGATTTGGCGGCAGATATGGATCGTCACTGGTGCCCGCGTCATCGAAGGCCGGGAGATCCGGAGACGCCATAACCAGGTCGTCCCACCAGTCCGGCTGCGGCGTCGTAAATGTGGGATCATTCGGCGCCATCCACGGGTCGTAGTTGATCCCAGCGCCACCGGCTCCGAATAGGAACTCGGACTCGTCGGCAAGATCTCTAGGTTGAGGTTTTGACCTGTAGCGAGCGAGTCCTGGTTGGAGGTATGGGCTGGACGCCAAAAAATTGTTGTGATCCTCATATGTTCGACGTGTCCGTGTTGCTCCAGCACGGCGGCTTCTCGCAATCAAAGGTCTCGAGGTTGCTGAAACTTTGCGGGACGTCTGTGAGTGAGAAATCATCCATCTGGAAGGGGACGAAACGTTTGCAGGCCCAATGTCTTGTACGTGCCGCCAAGGGTCACGCAATAGCACTTCTGGGGGTCCCGAGTATCGAGGGGAATTCCTGGAAGTTGAGCGGCTGAACATGGCGAGGCCGTTTTCTTCCAGCACGGCGTTCAATCCTTGACAAGCGCGCTGCAACAGCTGCAGGGCATCCCAGTCCGAAGAGCCCTGTATACCGTAAGTAAAGACCTCAGAGGCAAGTGTGCGATCAGACATACAGAAGGAATGTGTCCACCTCGAAGAATTTCCCGCCAATCGTCGTCGTGGGTCATGACGACCGTTGCATCGGGAAACTTATTTGACTCGGGTTAGAGCACACGCAACAAGGAGAGGAAATACTCACCATGCCGAGAAGATACGTGTTCATTACTTGTGAAGGATGGAATAGCTGAAGAGTTGTGTCACATCGAGTGTCATTATCATTCGAGAAGAAACTCACATTCTGTGCGGGTGAGATATCGGACAGAGTGACGCCAGAATCATGCAGCCCTGCTCCTCCACTACCCCAGAACGAGTCAAAACCCCAGCTGGAATTGCTGAATCCCTGCGCCCCGTATGGGATGTATTCTTTGCTACTCCGTCCAAGTTGGGCGTCAACTATCGGAGCAACCTCGACCGTTCCGAATAATCTGGACCATATGCTCGTTCCAAGCGAAATGGAGAATCCATGTATGAACACGGTCTCATTGAGAGGCGTTTGGTCCATGGGAACAGGCCCCGAGCTTTTCGTCCGAGTCGGGCCTGATGTATTCCATCGGTAGTATTTCTGCCCCGAGTTGACGAAAGCCGATCCAAAAGAGATTCGAAACGGGTAGCGGGTCTGAGGGATTTCCTGGAATGCAGCTATGCCCCAAGCGCGGGCCTTCTCCCACCCAGTGATGAGATACAACGAGCCGTTGGAAAGTTGGCGTCCGCGAGCACCGTTGACGTATTTGTACCAGTTTTCGGCGTTCTGCCGCGTATATTGCAGCATGTCTCCGAAGTTATCCAGTCTTTCGATGTGCGACCCGAGGGGCAGAGCAAGTACTGCACCCCGGGGCCCCAGACAATCAAAGACGAATTCTCCGGAGTCCCCGCGACTTGGATAATCAGATACATGCACGTGGGTGGAATGGAAACCACATACCCCTCAGAGAGCTCTAAATCGACCTTGAGAACAGCGGATGTCGAGACATGCTGGCCCGGCAGATATTCAATCGGCAGCACATTCTTCGAGTCGTACAGCGCCAACGGCGAAAAATTTTCAGGCACGTCGTTGTCGTTGATTGGGTGGTCCGCGGGGAGGTAGATGTTGAAAAAGAAGTCGAAAATTCCCTCCGGAGTGACCCTACCGACGTCTCCGATGGAGACACCGCGATAGCCGTACTCTGCAGGAAGATTACCGCGCGGAGCTGGGATGTACAGCGGAAAGCCGCGGCCGTGACGAAGAAGTTGGTTGCAGTAGCTTTCGCTGTCGGAGTAGAGGCGTTCCGGCGGATTCAGATGCACCAAGGGTCGAGTTGGCGGTTCTCGCACTGCATCCCGATGAGCAGACAGCTTTATGCGCAAGATGAAACTTACCCGCAGACGGCTCCTCTCGATTATAGGTAACGTTCATATCTCCCAAAACATTGGTGAATTGAGACCCATGGAAGTCCAAACGGCTAGTATCAGTGAACATCTGCGCGGTCCTGGACCATGGGGAACCGTTCGCATTCAGATTCCAGCCGAGTCACTGGTCACTGGTCCGACATACCTCGGAGGATTCAAGGGCGCCCCGAGTCCAGCGGCCGGCTCCATTCCCCCTAATAATGTGTTGTAGTGGTACGCACCGGGAAGCAGCAGTTCCAGCAGAGACGAGGCAAAGATGAGGTGGTCGGTGCTGTGCGCATGCACAGCCCACTGTGGCTATTTGCGTGTGCCGAGACGATGAATCAGAATCTGGTCGCATGACGGATGGTGGGAGACTCGAGTCGTTTTTGATCGTGGGATTCCCTGTCGCAAACGTTGACGGCTTGAAGTGCAGCGCACGGACTTTGCGTTGTCCGGGAGATCGTTTGGGTAAGTGTCTTCGGATTCTTCGACCAACAGAAAAATGGACCAGGGAGAGGGGGTTTTTACCAGGAACCAAGAGCACTCAGCAGACCCTTGACGAACTGCCACGACCAGAGTCGTGGTTGTCTGCCCTCTGGCGAAGGGCCAGATTGGAGTCGTGGTCCGTCGTGGTCGTGGTGGGAAGACAAGAACCAAACAAGGACGAAGCGTCATTGTCTCCGAGTCGGTGGCAGTTCCCATCTGATCGGCCTTTCGGACCTCGACCCGGTTTGCGGGAGTTCGTCGAAGAAATGGTCCTCCCTGCATGTGCAGTTATAAATGGACCATTATGGACCATGCCGGTGCCGCCCGGGTTCTCCCTGGAGGTTGAAAATAGCGAGGCCGTTTGTTCTCGCACGTTCAATCCTTGACAAGCCCGCTGCAAAAGTTGTACAGCATTCCAGTCCGAGAAATTCTGTATACTGTAAACAAAGTCCTCAAACAAGTCTGGTATCGGACATACAGAAGGAGAATTTCGCGCTCCTTCCGCTAAAGGATATGTACTCGCATCATTTATGTTCCCAAGATGAAGGTATGTACGCGAGGAATCGGTCAGCCACGTAGCTCAGACCGGCATCACTTTTCAACTGTCGCAATGTTGCAAAAAAGAGTGTTCCCAAAAAATCTTGCTATTGCATGTAGCTGCCTGCAAAGCAATCAGTTCAATTTCCACACGAGGCAAAGTTAGCGACGAACCCAAAAGTTTGGTGAAAACCAGCAAATGACGGCTTTCCAACGAATACAATGATGCTCGAACCTCCTCCGACCAGTCGAGGAAAGCCTGGTGGTCGGCACCACGTGTCTCCAAAACCCGAAATTCCACCATTTCAAAAGAGGGCAGATCGGAGAGGAGAGATTCCACCGCATCGTTGAGCACGGCCAAATCGACGGTACAGTGTGTCCGAGCTCCATCGAGCGAGAGTACCTCGAGTAGCGCATTTCTGGGGCAGACTCGACAAAACTGGAGCAGGTCTTCACTCCAGTCCGATGTGAACGCCTGAAGTGAACGGAGGCGGGGCGTTACAAGGGATTTGAAATCCAAAGCTGAAGCCAAATCAGTTGGGAGATTCATGCGGTGTGAAGACTTGGAGGATGACATCACTTACAGTGAGGCACATAAAGCATTAGATTTTCAAGCGCTGGGATCACATGCGGTCTAAAACTCCATTCGTTCATGCTTGAAGCAAATATGGTAAGCGTGGTAAGGCCAGACAAGTCGATTTGGGGATTCCGGAAATACGGGTGGAACGTGTCGCCCTCTAGTTCAAAGCAATAGATGGAGGTGAGTTTGGGTCGCCAAGCGCGCGACTGCGGCCAGGAGTCGCCTTTGTGCGTGAGATCAAAAGCGATACACGAGAGGTGTAGCAACTTGAGGGAAGTTGCGTCGCAGAAAAGGGACAGCAGTTCTCGGGGTGAAGAGAATGCGACCCATTTTAAGCGAACAGACGGCAAACTTGGCGAGCAAAAGGCGGCGATCAGGGCGGATTGAAGGGAGCGGCCTAGTTGGCTCCAATTCAAACCGGCTGTCGCCCGATTGGTGGATGCGTAACGACGTGCGTTGTCGATGAGGGATATGTGTTTTAGCCTGAGGAGTGGAAGCATCAGAGACAGCGTCTTCCCAGACAGAATCCAGGAAGGACGCGGGTCACCCGCCGCACTCGGCTCGTCTTGGTCCCCAACCGCCAATACGAGGCGCAAGTCCTGGACCAGGGACGCCAGATGAGGAGACGATATAATTGTTTGGTGAAATTTCTGGCATGGATCATCTCCGCTCCGCGTAGGAGGGAGGATGTCAATTCTTTTGAAGAGGAGACTCTGGGAGGGATGGACGAAGGTGCGTGCGGCGAGTGAGCAGGATCTGAGACTAGGCGCGTCGCCCGCGAGATTGCATACGATGAGATTGACGAGTTCCTGTGGAACTAGCATGGTTGCGATGCCAGTGGTGTGAAATTTTTGAGATGGCGGTAGCAAGTCACGCGCAAATACTGCCAAAGTGATCGCGCACTGTATCCATCATGATATGATCCGGGACTTGACCTCGACCACCATCTCTTCACTGTCCTGCTCTCTCCGTTTTCGAGCGACGCCTCCTGGCGCCCTGCCTCAGCGTATCAGATCTCAGGCCTCGATATCGACGAGTGAACATTGGCCGAGTCCGAGCTTCCAACCGTGTTTTTCGCCCGCGGTCGCGGCCCATCCCTCGAAGTCACGGTCTACAAGTTATCATACCACCTTCAACTGCTCCAGAGTCCAGATCTACGTCAACGCATAGATCCTCTCAGACACAGGCGGCCCTTGCGTGCCTTGAAATTCCGAGCAGTAACAACGCGGAGTAAGATCCCAGCGTCGACGACTCGGACATGTGCAAACATTTCAGCACCACGACCGCCGCCGTTTCTGTTCTCGCATCCTTCCTCAAAGCTTATGGGCTTACTGGTTAACACGCCCATCGACATGGGATCCATGTCTCGCTCTGAACGCCTACCTTGAGTGCGTCGAACTCCGCGAAGGACTAATACCCAGGCGCGTTCGGTAGCCTCTGGTCACAATTTGGCATTGGAAATGTCTCCTCCCCGACCTCAAAATGATGAGTAAGTCTTTCTGCGCGTCACTGGCATTATCTGACCTTTCGTTCTGCAGATCCGAGCCTACTACGATCCGCATGTTCCACTGAACACATCGATCCCTGCATTCGTCTCGAAACCCACCGAATTCCAAGGTCGAGTGCGCCAGGCCCTCCATGTCGCGTGTTTTGGCCAAAGTCGTGCGGGTAACTAATTGTCAAAGTCCGAGGCTTAGTGTTCACCACGGGTCACCCGCGGGTAGTCAGACGACGACCCGCACCCGTACCCGCGACAAACCCGACCCGTAATTTGACGGGTTTTGGGGCGTATTCTGCGACGCTGGTGCCTGGAAGACGCTCTGGAGTGCTCTTTTAAGCGGTAAGCAAGGTCTTATGCCCTCAAAACACTGCACAGTAACCTCTCCATCGAGTTCCGACGCGAATTGATGGCTTGAGTCTGACCCGCACGGGTTACGGGTTGTTCAACAGTGACCCGAGCCCGTACCCGGGCAACCCGTACCCGCGACCCGGACCGGGTTGCCAAACCCGTGGTGAACACTACCGAGGCTTCGTAGATTCATTCACAACTAGACAACTTCTACAAATTCCCCAAATTCACTTCAGAATCCCATCTCCTGCACACCTCGTTCTCGTCTTCGACGAGATACGGCTCGAGCTTCGGCGAAGGCGGCACGTAAATATATGGCTCCGGCAGAAGTGATCGTGATCCGCTGTCCAAGGTGATCCGACGAAGCGCCACTGATCGCGGTTGGATCGCTGTTGAAAAACAGAATGTCAGATCCTCAGCTTTGAAAACGTGCCAAGCGAGCTTTAGGGGGAAAAAAACCTCGTGCTGTTAGGTAGCATGATTTCGGTCGACGCGACCGTGTCGCATGCAAGTCTCATCTCTCCTGAGTCCTGAGGAAGAAAAGGGCCCGAGTGTCTCGCTTTCATACTATGCCCCTCTCTCCTAATTAGTATCCACCCTGGCGATCAGCGGTAAACGATTGTTCGATATTGAAAACGGCGCGGCAAATATGACTGTCCTGGAAATGCTCAGTAGTACGTCACGGGAAGCAGACTGGAAGGGTTATACTCCGAAGTCCGAAGGCGGGGACAACCCTCGAAGGAGTCATGAGTTCAAGAAAGTGCTCCAGTGGGGTACGACGGTTCATATTTTATCGTCAGCTCTTCGAACTGAGGAAGAAGCGGCCTGTAATGTTTCCACGAGTGCATGCATGGACATCTCAGGGACACTGAGAACAAGGGAGTTGAGCATTGTCGAGTGCGAGAAGATTGGAACGATGGGTAGACTTGTCCTGTAGTTTGTATGGAGAATCTCGGAGAAGGGGGACTGGTGACCCGCATGCAAGTCAACTTCGGCCAGAGACAGTTGATGGAAACTTACAGCTCCGATACTGTGTGGATCCATAGATCGGAGAAAAGGGTTTGGGAGCAAGCTTGAAGCTTGAAGCTGCGTGGACGTTATTGACGGATTCCTTCCCACAGTCGGCCGTCATTAGCCGTCATTGCGCACAGAACCGGATCAAGGATCGTTGGTCGAGATAGACCGAGATTCATCGAGACTTTGCACTTGGAGAGCCGCCCAAGATATCAAACAATAAAGACAACAAACAGTAAAGAGAGATACAACCCAAGTCGACACAGGATCAAGTCAAGTCAATCACCTCCCCGGGCTTAAAATCGAAACTGGACTCGGTCTTGATCTCCTTCTTCACCCGATCCGAGGACTGCTCGCGTTTGACCCGCTTCCGTTTGTTCTTCAACGCCCCGAGTCGAGCCTGCATGACATGTGTTGGTGCCTAATATTTAAAACTAGGAGGAAAGGTCTTACCTCGAGTTTCTGGATCTCCGCTTCGTCGGCTTCATCGTCGTCATATACAGTCAGGTCGAGGACGTCTTCCGACGAGGACGCAAGTTCCTTCTTAACGGGGGGTGGGGCAATACCCTCGGCCTGGAGCAGATCTGAAAGACACTAAGATTTGGAAAACAAGGAAGGTGGCGGACGAAGCACATACCCATAGGCCGATATCTGAACACAAAGGTAACAAGCTCTTGAACGACGCGCGTGCTGAACGACTTATTCGGCTTGGACGAAGCAAATTCGGCTCCAAATCTATACAAATCTTCACCGCCAACCCCCTGAGATAAAGCTGGAAGACTCACTGCACCGAGTGCCCAACAGCCTTCTTAGTCCTTTCATGCAACATTTGGGTGTCGAATGTGCGGTCTTCGGCTAACGCAACCCGTGGGCGCTGCCCATCGCGTCGAACTTGGCGGATCCGTAGACGAATCATACCGAGGTTGGGAGAGATTGACGCGTTCAGATATTGGTCGTCATCTGTAGCATGCTCAATCAGTGCCTTTCATGGATGAGTAGAAAAACCGACCCGTCAACGCCTGTTTGCTAAAAACGAGCGGCCGGCGCGCGCTGCTTGAGGAGGCGACACTATCGCGTGATCCGGTACTGAATGTGGGGTTGTCCGTCGCCTTCATGAGCCTGCCGGAACAATGAATGCCGTCGACCCAGAGGTGGCCGGAGATGAGACATGTCGGAGATGCTTGGTCGTTAGTCCATTCGACTTTGAAGTTCTGGGCTCGCGTTGACTAGGGGACCGTTGGCGGCCGTCGGGCTCACCTTGCCGTTCTCGGATGGTATCCAGCAGGTGGCTTCCGTTCCAGCGGTCGAGTACTCCGGCGCGTACTCGGGGAGAGGTATGCCATCGACGGAAACTGAGGCCGAGAACTGTCCCAGTTGCATCACGACGCGATAACTACGTGGTGGTGAAAGACAAAGAAGATAGATTACGTATGCGTGCGAATGTGTCATTGATCGCCGATGTCACCTGACACCCGCGCAGCCTCTTGCTCCTTGCTTCTGTCCCTCAAGATCCTGGCACACAGGGCACTCGAAGCTCTTCAGTCTTGGCAACGTGTTCTATTAGCTGCATGACTCGTCATGGGTAGAAGAAGTCTTTGGAATGACAGGAGTTTGTTGCCCGGCTGGAGCACAATTTCTTCGCAAGGGCCCGGCACCCGGGAGGCCCGGGTGGCACGCTTCTTTCCGTCTCGACGACACGATATTCAACGCTGGTGCCCCACGTACAGGCCCCAGTACTTATTCTGTTTCAACTACTGCGAATTGCGGGTCTCTGGGTCACTTACCAGCTGATCTACTTACTCCGCCGCCCAGTGCCCACTTCGCACTCTGATACGCGAACCGCGCTCGATGGCGTGCGTTCTCGTTCCTTGCTCTTCATTGGTCCGATATACAGTGGCTACCTCGCATCGATGCTCCCAGGACAAAGGAACTACTTTTTCAAGTATCATTTCGTGGAGACTTTCTGCAGTTGGTTGGGATTTCGGAATTACTTATGGGTCGGTGCTTTCTTCCCTCTCCCAAAGACTTGAAACCGTGACGTTGAATAAATGCCCCTAGAAGAAGCCGAGCACTTTAGGAGACTTTGCTGTGCGGTGGATCCTGGCCTGATCGATCATCTGAGCGAGGGTATGTATAAGGGGACGCCGAATCTGAGTCAGATTCACCAATGGCACACCTAACGAGTCGTATTCACTCTCTTTCCAATGAAACACTCGCAAACATTTTCCTCTCTGCGATCGCCGAGGTCTTTCCGGACCTCTTGGATTCGCGCATCCCGAATCTGTCGCTACAGACGGAGTTGGAGCGGGTCGCAAATTCTCCTCTGCTATCTCTCTCCCGAGTCTGCTCGAGGTGGCACGGAATTGCTCTCGAGACTCCTACGTTGTGGTCGAATATCGAAATTCATGGGATAACAGAGGGCGCTCTCGAGCAGACGCTCAGCCTCCTGAAGGCCTGTCTGGCTCGCAGCCGTGATGCACCACTCTCAGTGCTGTTCCGAGCAAAAACGTTCGACCGCCATTCACCTCATCCCCGCATATTTGATCTACTGGCGCAGCACTCGCATCGATGGGAAACCATCCATTTCGCGTGTTCCTTCAAAGGCTTGGATACATCGGCACTGCGGGGCCGATTGCCGCGTCTCACCAGGTTGGAGATGCACTCGGAAGTTCGTGTTGAGCACAGCAAACCTGTTGCTCCGCTCGACTTTCTCGAAGTCGCCCCGGCCTTGACCCACCTCCTCATTCCTGCCCCTCTACTACCCATGAAAAACGTCACGACCCTCTGCAAGCAACTCAGGACTTTTGTATGCTTGGTGGTGCCGCTTCACAATGAACTCCAATCCATCCTACACTTGGTGCCCCAACTGCCCGACGCAGCCGGATTCCACCTCACTCTCGACCTAGACCGCTTTGTTGTACACGAGGATCGCGACTTGGTCCTATCCCTTCCGCCCATAACGGCTTCGCTGGCTACTTTCGGGTGCAGAATCACTGCTCGGGTTCGTCCGCACCACTTGACCCTAGCGCTGAGCCAGCTCTTCGGTTGCCTCACTCTGCCCAGTTTGGAGATCCTCTTTCTCATATTTGAAGAGTATCCAAAGTCGACGCTTGCCTGGTCGTCAGGCCAGCACTCGTCATTCCTCGGTCTATGTGACCGTTCCGCTTTCAGCCGCTGTCTGAAAACGCTCACGCTAGAGGAGCTGGCCATCTCAGAGGATCAAGTGCTGGAGATTCTTTCTGCCCTTGGGGCGCTCGAGCGCCTGCGAGTCGGGGACTCTCCCAAGGACGACCCACTGCCGCTTGTCACCGACAGCTTCCTGCGTCGCATGACGTCGACGGTTGTACCCCGACTCTCCTACTTTGCGTGCGTTTCTCGACGCGCATTCACTCCCGAGATTTTCCTGGACTTCGTCATGTCCAGATTGCCGCGTGTGGCATCGGCGTTCGTCAAGTCGGAATTCAAAGTACGTCTGTATCTTGTCCCAAACTGCGACTCAAATCGCTACCTTGATTCCCCAGCGCATGCAACGCTGCGCCAGCTCGAGGTGGATCACACACATTTTTCGTACAAGTGGGACGATTTTCGTCCACCGAGGTGGTCGTCGTCGTAGTTTCAAACAACATAATATAGAGAATCCAGTACACTACACGGCTACAATTTAATTACAAACTACTGGGTGTCGTCGGGCGACGGGCGTCAATTGCGTTGAGTTGAAGTACAGTGTACAACACAGTAGGCTCGGCTGCTGAACGAAAATGATATACACTAAATAACGTGGAAGGAAAGGTCGCCATAGAGACACCGTACCGAACCGAAAGAAAGGCTACCGAAGGCGGCTGCGTAGTTCGACCACGTGCGTCACATGACCGTGAATACTAACGCCGCCATCAGCTTTTGTTCGGACCCATCAGTCTCTTTTCTCCAGAACGATCGCTGACTCGGTTTGGACTCGGTAAAGCTCTTCTGTGGTATCTCTGGGGACACGATTCTGAATACAATTGAAATGGCCTGAACCACCACCGATCCAACCCTCTCCATGCGCGCCTCCCGCCTCTTCGCCCAGGGGTTCTCATCTCTTACGACGTCTTTGTCTTTGACCACCTGGCCTGACACTCGACCCGATCGTCTCCGTCGCCGGCCCCGCCTGAGCGACATAAGGGCAACTCGACGCAATAGCGTACGCCGAGGACATGGCCCCGCAGTACACATCTACGACATCCTGTACTAGGTCCCCGCCCTGATGGACCGCACGTCAAAGGAGGAAATCAACCTCATGCGCGCACAGGCGACAAACGCCCAAACGCCAAGACATTCTCTCAGTTTGCAGTGGAGTGCTGCAGCTTTCCATAACGGATGTCTTGTCGGAGGCGTTCTCTAATCTCATGGCGGTGCGTGGCTGCAGACTCGGACTTGGAGTCCGTGTGCGATTGGAAAGACGTGTACAGGAAGCGGGCTGCGGCTGACACTCCCAAAGATACAAGGGGCGGTGGGTCGTCAACGGAAATGTGTCGAGTTCGGGCGTTTCTGCATGCAGGTGTGAATATTCCCTATTTTTATGTGATTATGCCACGATATAGCCCTTGCATTTCTGGAGCACCTAGCAGGCTGCCAGGAGCCAAACTCGCGCGCGAAGTCAACATCGTCGAGATCCCCGACGACGACGTGTTCGCCGGTGCCTGGGATGGTGTGGGAGGTCGTAAAATCTCGTGTGGCGTCTCCTCCCGGTGAGCGGCGAGTGCCTCTCCCCTTGCCTCCCATTGCAGCTGTATACGCGCGCCAAAAAAGCTGTAGATCGTCTCAAAATATAACGTCGTTTCGGCGTTTAAATCTTCGTTCCTTCACACATCCTGTCGTCATGTGCTATGTCATGTATCTCAATCGGCTGTGCTCAACAGCCTTCCTTCCAACATTTAATCCGTGCAATGCCTGTCTAGCTCAAACCACAGATGGCAGACACAGCGGTAACCGTCTCATAGTCACAAGATTCCTCTGGGGTTTTGACCACAAAACAATAAGCAGGAATCACTCGAAAGGCTGATACAACGCCGGATTCCTGTGGCATGCACCAATTGTCGGATGCGCAAGATCAAGGTCAACCGCTTTCGTTACAGACCTCATTTCTCCACTGAGTTTTATAGTGCCTTACTGAATCGGTGGATCATCCCTGCGCACGCTGCGAGAGGAAAGGTGTAGAGTGTAAATATGTTGCAGGGAGCAGCCGTACAGCGCAGCAACCCTTTGTGAACAGCCTTTCAAAGAGCAGCCAACCAGTACAGATGTCGCAAACTGACTCTTTTACGAACAGCCCATCGATCCCAGAATCACTGACGCAAACCGATACTTTTCGCTATCCTCCGTCCAATATGCCACCGGTCCCCAGTATTCCTGTTGGCTACGCTACCCCGGATGCTCTGGAAACTCTTTCGGTTTCTACCTTTCGCATGTGAGTATTTGTACTTATGTTAATTTGTCGCTGTCTCATAACACTTTCCTCAGCTGCACGCACAGTGTCTCCACTTTTTTCAGGGCCATTCGGCTCATATACATGTTCACGTTGCTCGGCCTTCCGGTTCGATATCGCCAGGATATGCGGCACGTTGAAATATTGCCTGGGAATACTGAAAAAGCCTACCAAACGTATCAGCGCTGGATAGCTGAATGGAATCAGATGGGAACGGCCGCAGGCATACTCTTCGGGTCAGTTTCTCTGCGTCATATTTGAGAATGAGCGACCATGTACTAACCACCCCCTATCATAGCCTGCTGTTCACTATACTGCAACTGCCTGGCGCCTCATATGACCCTGTGGTCCGCATCCTTGTACAACTTTCGATGGTCTGCCTCTTCTTTGGTGCCCTCTTCGCTTTGCTGTTCTCGATCAGATTCGGACGAGTCATCTGCGAACGAGAGAGGTTTGAATTGGTGCTACATGGGACATCAAATGGTTTTTGGAACCCGTGGATTGCGTTGTCTATGCCCCTTGCGTGGATAATATGGTGAGAGGTCCAGTCCTACTCATCAGTGTTTTATTGTTGACTCAGAGGAAACTACAGGGGCGTGTTCTACTTTGCCCTCCTGGTTCTGGCGTTTCTTTGGCGCTCAGCCGCTGATACCAGCGAGCCAAATACCACAATTAAAACCGGTCCATTTTTGGTGAAAGCAATCCGCCCGCAAGTTATCACAAGTTCGATATTTGCATTAGGAACATTATATCTCGGTTTGATTATTGCCACAATGCATGACAATGAGCGGCATGTCGCAGCCGAGTAGCACGATACTTGTACCAATGATCCACTCAGGCTGCACGTGCGGGTCGGATATTTAAACAGAACCCAAGTCCTTGCAAAAGCGTACATGGCGACGTGATCGACCGCGTGTCTCACATGACCGTGAATGCCGGCAATCAATGAGTTTTTGTTCGGACCCATCAGTCTCTTTTGTCCAGAACGATCATCGTCCCTCCGACTCGTCTTGCTCTCGTCTCGGTCAAGTTTCTTGTGCTGTATCTCTGTCTCTGAACGCGCTTGGCATGGCCTCCTCCAATCCGCCGCTCTCCATGCACACAGCCCACCTCCTCGCTTTCGGCCTCTCAATCTCCTACGTCGGCTCTTTATACGTGGCAAAGAACGCCCGAATCCGCTTCAGCGCGTACGATGCGCGACTCAAGTTCCAGCCTGTCGGCAGGGACGATCCTGCTGTGATCCGAGCGCACTTGACGGCGGTGACGATCGCGTGTGTGCTTAGCTGCGGAGGTGCGTATTTTCCTACATTGAAGCTCAGAATGAAGACACAAGACCCGATCACGATGACTATGCGGCTACTAAGCGTTCAATGGTCTCCTAGCGTCCTGTCTTGTCTGCAGACGCCCTTGCTCTTCATTGGTCCCATATACGGACACTACCTCGCATCGGCACTTCCAGGACAAAGGAAGTCTCTTTCAAGTATCATTTCGTGGAGACTTTCGTTAGCTGGGTGGTGAGACGAGAAGATGTCTCAGACAATGGTGTCTGGCATTCGGCCAGCCGGAGAGACGAACGCAAGGTACGGATCAATGTGGTCCGTCAGTCGGTCGCGTTTTGCAGTGAGGTTGTCGACCAGGAGCTGCAACCGAGCGATTTCTTCCGCCAATCATGCAGCCTCGGCCCTCGAGCGACGACGAGCTCCGTCGTTGTGGTTCCGGTCAAGTCGATCAGTTGTCACGTGGGCCTGCCAATCTTGCATCTTCCCTCATACAACTGGACAGTTCTCGGCGTCAGTCTTCGTCGACGGCGTCACTCTCTCGGACGGTTGGTTGACGGGATTCAGTGCCCAGGCAAGCCCATGGTGCCGAGGATCCCCTCCGATGGTCCCCCAAAGGTTTACGCGGGTGGTTGAATTGTGCCCTCATACGTCCAAGGGAAATTATAATTGAATCCGCACGACGATCTGACCGACTACTCACTGCCTCGAGCGTCTCAATCCAATGACTAGCGCCCAGCAGCTGAGCGCTTGTTTGCACTTGAGGGGAGTGAGTCGCGCTTCGCGCGGATGTGTCGCACATCAGAGCTGTGTACGTCGCGTCTGTTCAAGCCCGGGCCCACGCTTGGGGACCCGGAATATATTGATGCTCGATTTGCACGGCACATCCGCCAAGTCTCGAACGGCACGGATGCTTGTACATATATCTCACGTTGCGAGTCCCCGATCTTGACCACAGATCTAGATCTTCAAACTGTATTTCCAAATTGGGATGTCGTGAACGGTGTACCGTGACAGTTAGGCGCTTACTGTATTTAGAACTGACAGAGCTCCGGAGTCCTCACGGCATTCCAAGCTTATAATATACTTACACCGCCTAAGAGCTGTCACTTCCACCTCCGCTCCTTCACAGCGCCGCTCTCTGACGACTACAAGATCCTCCCCAAGGACATCTCCCTCAGGCTAATTTCTTGCTCTGGCGCCCTTCTCAAGTCCGACCTGTTCTCGTCCCGATTACCCAATCTTTCATGCCCGTGCCTTGTTGGATGGGGCGGATACTGCTGGACTCCTGTAGGTTGACGATGTTACTCTACTGGCTCGCAGACTGACTTGGCCGCCGCCCAACTTTGACTGCCAAGTTCCAACTGACTCGACACTAGCGCCAATCCGTTCTTGTCGACAAGCCAAGAGGCGGAAAGAAAAACTGCCCAATTTCAAGGCTCTGAAAAGGGACCGACCGACGAAATAGGGCAGGAAGTTCCCAGGCTGGTTCGGGTTGATGGGATCAGTGATCTCCGACCCTCAGAACAACTGCTGGCATTGCTTCATCAACCCCCTCGAGTATTGAATTTTCCGCTGTTCAACTACAACTGATCCGTTGATGGACAGACCGTTGCTGTCAACTCGCACCCGAAAAGAGCAAACAGGCCGGCAATGGCCTTCCCCATCGGAACCGCCGTGGTAGCACTTCTGGAAGCTGGAATCGGTCACTTAACGATGCCCCGGATCTTCCAGGTCTCCACACAACCCTCACCACTGAAAAAAAGAAGAGAATGAGGCTCTAGGGTGTGGTTTTTAATTCCTGGAGGATTAAAAACAGGTTTATAAACTTGGTTTACAAAGCGGGGGTGATGGCATCGATGCCTCCCCTTGTGAAAAGCTCTTGCTTTTCCAGCGTGATGAGCTAGGGTGTGGTTTTTAATTCCTGGAGGATTAAAAACAGGTTTATAAACTTGGTTTACAAACCGGGCTGTTCATAAACTGGTTCACAAATTGGGCTGTTTATAAACTGGTTTGTAAACCAAGAGTTTCGTGAAACCCCTTGTCGCACTGCCTTAGAAAGCGCAAAAACAGCTTCTAGGATAAATTTTTCTCTCCTGGCCTCTCCCCACTCCCTCCTGCATGTCTTCTGTGGACATTGGACCTTCATTTTGTACGAAATCAGCTCTCAATATCCATTGGCCCTCTCCGCATCAACGTCAGACGGTGATCGATCAGGCCCTGATCAAGCTCGGTTTGGACTGCTGCAAGATGTCCACACAGAGTATTTTGGTCCCTCTCTCTAATTTCCTCTCAGACTTGGACAGAATGCAGGTGAATAGATGGTGAAAATCATTGATTTCCTCAAACACATTATGCAAGCACATTCAAAAACTGATGAAAAACCAGGTTTATCAATGCCGGTTAATGAACCGGCTCACAAACCAGAGTCAAAAATGACACCCTACCGGCTTCACGGTCACTGTCACAAGAAAACCTCCTCGGTGCATTGCCCCGGCCATCTGTCAACCGGCTGCAGCTGCTTCCATTACCGGGGTTCTCTACAGCTGTTTGACAAGAGTCTTGTTCACTTCTGAAACATCTGTTCTGGTGTCGCTCAGAGCTGTCTCCGTGCTTCCTCTCTCTCTCAAATCTCCCTTGACAATCGTGGTAGTGCTACTCGAGCACACTCCCGCTTCCCATCTCCCCTTCGGCGGATTGCGAGAATGTTCCAATTTCCACAGCCCCCTGTTCAGTTATGGAGTGCCTGCTGCGCCGTTACTCACCGATTTCTCACCACCTCCGCCGTCTCTCAAACTTCTCCTTGACAATCGTGCTACGGAGCAAGATCAATCCCCCGTTATCGCACAGAAGACTTGTTGGATTTCGTTCGTTGATTTCATTTGTTTTAGCGGATCGCCCTCTCAATAATCTGACCTCTTGGTCGGCAACACATTTCAAAAAGACGTTACATATGTAGAAGGATTGGGTCCGAGTAGGAGATATTGTCCTGACTGCAACATGCATTATCACCCAGTCTGTAAGGTGCGCATGTCATGAATAACATTTACATTCAAAGTGGTTTAACACGCACAAGCTCTGGCCCGCCTTGCTTTGAGGTTTTCTTCATATGGGACTCTCCATCTTTCGTATCTCTTCGCTCCTTGAGATATCGCTGCAACCCACGGGATAAAAACTTATCCATCATGTAAGTCAGCAGAAGTATCTCTCGGGGTACGAAAAATCCACGAATGAAAACACACTGATTCTCCATCCGAGGTAGCCCATACTGAGGTGAAGTGCGAACCGTGGCCGAACCAAAGTCCCGCCACTCGTACCGCGGCACCAATGTTCCTTCCGCAACGCCTGCCACCGTGAAGTTGAGAGAAAATCCAATGGTTCCGCGCGTTTCCGACACGGTCGCAATGCCCCACGACGCTGTTTTATCGCAACCTGTTACGACGAAGAGCGAACCGGACATTGGTAGGCGGTCCCGTGCGAAATTGTACCACTGCGCGGAAGACTTCCTGACGTGTGCCCGAAAGGCTTCAACTGGGAGAAGATTCTCGCGAGTTGCGCCCTCAGGCAAGACCAGGATTGCACCCTGCTTTGACTGGATTGTGAAGCTCAGGCTGCTCCCCAGAGTGGCTGGAACAAAGCTGCAGTACGTTGGTGTGCGTTTCAGTGAACAGTGATAAGGGCACGCACGGGGAAACGGTTGACGACGCCCCAACGGCCAAGTTAACCTCCGCCACCTTGGCACTCGCAATAACGGAGCCAGCAGAGTGATAGGGCCGCCTCGAGATGTCGCGAGTGTTGAGAGGGAAAGGTATGAAATCCTTGGGAACGCCGTGGACTCCATTAATGGAATGCTCTGCCGGCCAGCATGTATTGAAGAGGACATCAAAAGAGTCGTCGGACCATATCCCAATGTCCCCGATGCTGACGCCGACTTTCTTGTACTCCACCGGCAGGTTGTCGTTCGGTTCAGGCGTGAATTGGGGTATCCCGTGCTTTTGGGACGCCAGCCTGCGGTATAGTTCGCTCGATGATTTGGGCATAACTTGGAGACAGTCGGGTCGAGAGTGGTAGAAAACCTAAGTGTAAAGGTGTGTTTTACGTGAAGAAAGACCAGAATAGAGGTTACTCATTCCAAGAGACATCTCGTGATCCGATGGATGTGCCGCACTGAAGCCGATTTTTTCAAGCGATGGTTCAAGAGCCAGCACACAGTCAGACTGCGAAGCAGGGCCATACAAATGGCTGGGAAGAAATACAACCTACAACTTGAACTTACAAATAGACATTATGATCCCGATTGCTAGGCTGTTGAACGAGGAGGATCGAAGCTTCCAGAAGCAGTGGATGATGTTGCCATTGGATTGGCAAATTTGTATATACACAAGATAAACGGCGACAAGGGATGCAGAGATCAAGAAGGGTTTTCTAGTCCTTGGGTTCGGGCTTGGTGGATTGGAGGACAGCTGCATTCGCTTTTCTACAACGCGAGTAAGCCGGTATCCGGGAGCCATTAGGAGCATTCCACGATTGTCAAGGAGAAGTTTGAGAGACGGCGGAGGTGGTGAGAAATCGGTGAGTAACGGCGCAGCAGGCACTCCATAACTGAACAGGGGGCTGTGGAAATTGGAACATTCTCGCAATCCGCCGAAGGGGAGATGGGAAGCGGGAGTGTGCTCGAGTAGCACTACCACGATTGTCAAGGGAGATTTGAGAGAGAGAGGAAGCACGGAGACAGCTCTGAGCGACACCAGAACAGATGTTTCAGAAGTGAACAAGACTCTTGTCAAACAGCTGTAGAGAACCCCGGTAATGGAAGCAGCTGCAGCCGGTTGACAGATGGCCGGGGCAATGCACCGAGGAGGTTTTCTTGTGACAGTGACCGTGAAGCCGGTAGGGTGTCATTTTTGACTCTGGTTTGTGAGCCGGTTCATTAACCGGCATTGATAAACCTGGTTTTTCATCAGTTTTTGAATGTGCTTGCATAATGTGTTTGAGGAAATCAATGATTTTCACCATCTATTCACCTGCATTCTGTCCAAGTCTGAGAGGAAATTAGAGAGAGGGACCAAAATACTCTGTGTGGACATCTTGCAGCAGTCCAAACCGAGCTTGATCAGGGCCTGATCGATCACCGTCTGACGTTGATGCGGAGAGGGCCAATGGATATTGAGAGCTGATTTCGTACAAAATGAAGGTCCAATGTCCACAGAAGACATGCAGGAGGGAGTGGGGAGAGGCCAGGAGAGAAAAATTTATCCTAGAAGCTGTTTTTGCGCTTTCTAAGGCAGTGCGACAAGGGGTTTCACGAAACTCTTGGTTTACAAACCAGTTTATAAACAGCCCAATTTGTGAACCAGTTTATGAACAGCCCGGTTTGTAAACCAAGTTTATAAACCTGTTTTTAATCCTCCAGGAATTAAAAACCACACCCTAGCTCATCACGCTGGAAAAGCAAGAGCTTTTCACAAGGGGAGGCATCGATGCCATCACCCCCGCTTTGTAAACCAAGTTTATAAACCTGTTTTTAATCCTCCAGGAATTAAAAACCACACCCTAGAGCCTCATTCTCTTCTTTTTTTCAGTGGTGAGGGTTGTGTGGAGACCTGGAAGATCCGGGGCATCGTTAAGTGACCGATTCCAGCTTCCAGAAGTGCTACCACGGCGGTTCCGATGGGGAAGGCCATTGCCGGCCTGTTTGCTCTTTTCGGGTGCGAGTTGACAGCAACGGTCTGTCCATCAACGGATCAGTTGTAGTTGAACAGCGGAAAATTCAATACTCGAGGGGGTTGATGAAGCAATGCCAGCAGTTGTTCTGAGGGTCGGAGATCACTGATCCCATCAACCCGAACCAGCCTGGGAACTTCCTGCCCTATTTCGTCGGTCGGTCCCTTTTCAGAGCCTTGAAATTGGGCAGTTTTTCTTTCCGCCTCTTGGCTTGTCGACAAGAACGGATTGGCGCTAGTGTCGAGTCAGTTGGAACTTGGCAGTCAAAGTTGGGCGGCGGCCAAGTCAGTCTGCGAGCCAGTAGAGTAACATCGTCAACCTACAGGAGTCCAGCAGTATCCGCCCCATCCAACAAGGCACGGGCATGAAAGATTGGGTAATCGGGACGAGAACAGGTCGGACTTGAGAAGGGCGCCAGAGCAAGAAATTAGCCTGAGGGAGATGTCCTTGGGGAGGATCTTGTAGTCGTCAGAGAGCGGCGCTGTGAAGGAGCGGAGGTGGAAGTGACAGCTCTTAGGCGGTGTAAGTATATTATAAGCTTGGAATGCCGTGAGGACTCCGGAGCTCTGTCAGTTCTAAATACAGTAAGCGCCTAACTGTCACGGTACACCGTTCACGACATCCCAATTTGGAAATACAGTTTGAAGATCTAGATCTGTGGTCAAGATCGGGGACTCGCAACGTGAGATATATGTACAAGCATCCGTGCCGTTCGAGACTTGGCGGATGTGCCGTGCAAATCGAGCATCAATATATTCCGGGTCCCCAAGCGTGGGCCCGGGCTTGAACAGACGCGACGTACACAGCTCTGATGTGCGACACATCCGCGCGAAGCGCGACTCACTCCCCTCAAGTGCAAACAAGCGCTCAGCTGCCGGGCGCTAGTCATTGGATTGAGACGCTCGAGGCAGTGAGTAGTCGGTCAGATCGTCGTGCGGATTCAATTATAATTTCCCTTGGACGTATGAGGGCACAATTCAACCACCCGCGTAAACCTTTGGGGGACCATCGGAGGGGATCCTCGGCACCATGGGCTTGCCTGGGCACTGAATCCCGTCAACCAACCGTCCGAGAGAGTGACGCCGTCGACGAAGACTGACGCCGAGAACTGTCCAGTTGTATGAGGGAAGATGCAAGATTGGCAGGCCCACGTGACAACTGATCGACTTGACCGGAACCACAACGACGGAGCTCGTCGTCGCTCGAGGGCCGAGGCTGCATGATTGGCGGAAGAAATCGCTCGGTTGCAGCTCCTGGTCGACAACCTCACTGCAAAACGCGACCGACTGACGGACCACATTGATCCGTACCTTGCGTTCGTCTCTCCGGCTGGCCGAATGCCAGACGCCATTGTCTGAGACATCTTCTCGTCTCAAGGATTTCGAGGTCAACGGCGAAGTTCGCCTCTACCACCGCAAACCTGTTCCACCCTTCGATTTTCTCGCGGTGGCTCCGTGCTTGCGCAGGATATTGGTTGCTGCGCCGCTGCTGCACGTGGACACCTTTGGCACCATTCGCAGGTAAATCAACGATCTTTCGTGTTTAGTGACACCGCTTCACAACGAACTCCACACCCTATTACGATTGCTGCCCGAACTGTCCGACGGCGCCGAATTCTACTTTAAGTTTATAATTGACCTCGACCCCTCGATTTTGCCACACAATTGGGACCCTGCGCTATCCCTCCCTTTGATCACTGCCGCCTCCCAGGAAACTCTGGGGCTCAGAGCGGCTGTATCTGGCCCACCGGATCCACACCACGTGGCCTCGGTATTCACCCAGGTATTCTCGAGCCTCACTCTACCCAACTTGGCGACAGTACTTCTGGGATACGATGGGTATCCCAAGGTCGCGTTGGGTTGGCCGCCGGCCCAACACTTGGCATTCCTCGGTCTATCCGAGCGTTCTGCCTTCGGACGTTGTCTGAAAACACTGCGAGTGTCCCAGGTGAATATCGCGGAGAACCAGTTGATGGAGATCCTCTCTGTTCTCGAGGTGCTCGAGAGCCTTGAAATCGGAGATCAGGGGATGAACAACGACAGTTTTCTGCGCGCCATGACACGGGAGGATTCAGGCCATCAAGTGGCGCCCCGACTGGCCCATCTGATTTGTCATTCGAGGCTTGCTTTCGCCCCCGAACTCTTCTCCGATTTCGTCTTGTCCAGGTTGACGCATGGGCCACCCGCTTCAGAGTTTCAGGTCTCTCTGCACCCTGCTCCGAGCAGGGACCCAGGTATTGTTCGCCAATCGACGGTGCACACGCTGTTGCGCCAGCTCGCGGTTGAACATCGTCGTTTTCGTTATTTGTCAGGGGAGACATGGGTGTCTTACGCTAAATTGTAATACTATCTGCTAATAATTCAACCCGAGTGTCGAATGCACAGAGTTTGTACGATAGCTCCTGATATTCCAGCTGTACAAGAAAGAAGCTCGATTCTAGCACGGCTACATGATAAATTACCACCGAAATCTGCTCTCCATAAAACTCGCTCGACGTTTGGATTGGATTCGAATGGAGGCCGGGCGTGCTCGCCATTTGGTGGGGAACGATAGCAGTTCCCGAGATGTTCGAGTGTTCGCGATTGTATGACCACTGTGCGAACATATGAGAAAAGCTACGTCGGAAAATAAATATGAACGAACCTAGATGTGTGGAGCCTTCGCAGGTGCAGCGATGGTGCCGCCGAGTCCAAATTGCGAGGACAAGGTACCGAAGGCAGACGCGTAGTCCTTCTTCGCTGGAGCTACGGTCTTGGGAGGAGCATATGCCGGATTCGTGGTCATCGACGGCTTCTTCTTGGAAGGCATGCAAGGTGCCGATCCGCCGAGGCCGTACGACGATTGCAGAGCCGCGAAAGCAGCTTGATAGTCTTTCGACTGGGAGGATGTGGATGAAGTAGACGCGAGGAGCGACGCGGTGGAAGAGTTGGGTGAAGTAGACATTGTCTTGGCAGTAGGACTGATGGCTCGGAAGAGGAGGAGGCCTTGGTTATAAATTCGTCGTTCTCTTGACCGCTGCGCGCTGCGCTGGCAGCCGACCGACTGCGCAGTCGGGATACTTGGTGTGATGTCATCGGTCAGAGCCGGGGCTTGAAGACCAGAAGCTGCAGAGCTTATTGACGCCTCGATGTGTGGACAGAGCTTTTGGGAAACGCCGGAGCTGAGAGCTGAGTATTGAGGAAACGATGATGAAGGGCAAGAGAGAGAGATTTAACATCACTGATTGCATCAACGACCTCTTTCCCTTCGCCATGACCAGGTTGCGCCAAAGTGCCTTTTTGCTTCAAAGCCCTTCCTTTTCCCTGGCAACTCATAGTTCTTGCGCCGCGGTGTACAATGCGCAACGTCTCATTCGGAGCGGCTGACTTGAACAAGCGTCGCGAAAGTGGCTGACATCGTACACCCTTCTCTCCTCGCACCATGCTATTCACCCTCCTCCTCCCTGTCCTTACTCTATCCACCCTCGTCTCTGCCTCCGTATCAGTACAAGTCGGCCACTGCTCCTCGGACAACAACCGCCTCGACCCCGCCTCCAAGAACTTCGTATCCGACTGCTCCGACCAAACCTTCTGCTCCGGGCGAGACCCTACCACCTCCATCTGCGTCCCCCGTCAATGCAGACGCGATGAATTTCCATTTGGGATCGCAGCCGGCGAGGACGTACCACCGCTTTGCCAGCGCGGCCCATTTTGTCCGGACGACGGAAGTGGGTGTCGGACTCTCGTCCCTGCTGGTAGTGCGTGTGAGTTGAATCGGGATGAACAGTGTGGGGCGCCGCCGGATTGGAGAGATCTTGCGAGTGAGCAGAATTTCAATGGGTCGATTTGCTTGCGCCAGCTTTGCATGTGCGTGTTTCTCTTTCCTTGACTTTGATTTATTTAATATCCACAGGTACGCGAATGCGACCCTCGGCGACAGATGCGTCACGGACAACACCACGTACATCGACGTCGATTTTGGCGGGGAACAGATCAGCAGCGCCGTCACCCGGGATAACTGCCAGTCGCCCCAGCTGTACTGCAACCCAACCGACCTGGTCTGCGAGCCGACGTTGCCATTGAACGCGCCTTGTCGGGGCGACAGACAATGTTCCTCGGTGAGTGGAGTGTCTTTCAATTGTCTACCGACTCATCTTGGGTAGTTGACTTGCGCCGCTGGCAAGTGCGCCAATCCACCCGAGACGCCACTCCGCATCGCACCCTGGCAATCCGCGCTGACGGCTGCAGCCATACTCGGAGGTTTGTTCTTCCTTTCGCTCCCCTCGAGTCCGTTAGCTGACTGCGTAAAATAGCGATGCTGACCACTTGCATTCTGCTCAACCTCCTGGACAAACGGCATCGTCTGGACCGGACGCGGGAGCTGCGCGACTATTACTACGATCAAACTAGGTTCGTTTCAATTGAGTGTGTTGAGGATGACGATTGACTCGAGCTCTACAGTCTGCGCCGTTCCATCATCGCCTTGCATACAGCCGCAGCGGACAAGTCCGTGGACGAAAAGACATCTCCGTATTAGATGCTACATGACAAAGTACATACATTAGTGCGAATGTCTGGTATTTCTCAATGCGAGGATCGTTTCTTGCTATCTTCCATCGAATCCATCTTCCGAGCTGCTTGCATTCAATTACAGAGAAGATACAAATCGGATTTCGGTACATTACAAATTCATTCCACTACCGCTTCACTCCTTCGTCGGCTCCTTGAACCTAACATCGCACCGCACATAATTATGATACACCTCATCCGAAGTGACCAACGTATCCTCCTTGTCCTTGTTCGCAGGGTCGAGGAACGCAGCGAGGGGCTGTCCGGTGGTCATAGTCAGTATACTAATCGCAAATAAAAAAGAGGAAGGAGGAAGGGACGCACGTCATGGAACTCGAGGAACGCCGCAGCTTTGTAAAAACGAAAATGTCAGCATCAAATCCAGTAGATAAGAAAAGAGATGAAAAAACGTACTCCCAGGCCCGTACGAATCCCCCTTACCCGTCAACCCCGACCCGCCATGGATCTTCTTGCGCGCTCCCCGATCCGGTGTCGTCCATGCATTGGAGTAGAACATCACGCCCGCCTCTGTTCCATTCGTCAGTTTCGTGGAGCTAAGTGGTATGGGAGGAGGACGCACGGTTAGTATCAAAGACAAGCTTGAGCCCCGACTTGTCCGAGGAGAGCTCGACGACGGGGTCCGAGCGCGTGCCACGAGAGGCGGAAGGGCCGCTCGACGGGCGGAGGACGTCGGAGAGAAAGTCGACATGGGGCAGGGAGGCCAGTGGGAGGCGCGTCGGGGCCTTCTCGAACGGCGAGAAGGCGTAGTAGTCGTCTTGGGGTCGATTCAGGTTCTATTCTTGCGGAAAGGAAGGGATGGAGGACACACCGTATCCCATCTCGGGGTATTGCTTGCCGATGATCTTGGACTGGTGCTCGTGAGGCGTGCCTGCGCTCGGGATGAAGCCCGTTGCGAGGCTGTCAGCGTCGCGCTTGACGATCCGGTCTGCCTGAAAAAGGGTGAGCGATATAGCTGGTCCCACTCAAGCGGATATGGGCGCGCCTTGATCGTCAGTGTGTGCCCCTTGACCGACAACGGCTCCGCCCCGCCCTGATTCTCCTTCTGCGAACCCTCGAGATTGAAGCCCCAGTGCTGGGTGAGGTTGACCGGCGTCACAGTCTTGCTATCCCCCACGAGCTGGGCCCGATACACAAGCACCACACTCCCAAGATCGTACTCGGCATTCTGCGTGGCATCGCCAGGCTTGCGGTACTTGCGCTCCTGGTCTCCAGGCTCGATGAGCGCGATGAGGGCCTCGGTGACGAGCTTCCCCGGGTAGCCTTGGTCGCCGTCCTCAGAAACAAGACGGAAGACGGCGTAGGACGATGGGGAGGCCGAGAGTGGGATCTGCGAGAGCTCCTTGGGGCTGAAGAGCGTCGGCGGGTCTTCAGGCGTGAGGAGCGTCCATGGAACAAAGTCGAAGCCCGTTGGACCACCGTGAAGAGATACACGCGGACCCTCTAGATTCGCAGCGATGAGATGTCAAAGCAAAGAATGAAAAGAAGGATAGCGTACCGTTGGCGATAGCCGTGATCTCGCTGACGACACCATTCCTCTCCACCTTGTGCGTACCGACGGGGACGCGATTCGAGTACCTCCCGATGACGGTGTTGACATACTTGTTCGATGAGTGGTCCTCGGGCGATTCAGGCCCGATTACGATGTCGTGTGTCTGCCAGAGGCGTCAGTGGGGATGGGGATGAGCTCGATGTGGATTTACCCGTCCGTCTGCCTGGACGAAGAGCCGGTGGATGGTGAGGCCATGCGGGAGGACCTGGTGAGGATCAGGTCGGCCAAGCACGCGGTGTAAAGTGACTGACCTCCAATGCCAACGACGGAGTGAGAGAAGGCAGGGCAAGGAGGACTGGCTTGAATTCCGACATGTGGGGAGATGGGGAAGGAGGAAGTCGAGATAAAGTTTGGCGGGATGGCGCAATGCCCCGGGCCGACGGAGCACGCGCCCCAGGGATTTTCCTGGGTTTCCCCGAGAGGCTTTGCAGAGCCCACGACCGACGTCGGACCCATTCAAGTTCAAGCTTCAAGACCGGAGGATATGGCTCGGACGGTTTGACAAGGCAGACAGGCCGCAGGCATCCAGATCCGTGTCATGACCTCTTCCTCCTCCCATGAACTTGAAGTTGCGCAGGCCTACCCTCTTGGTCGAGTCAAAGCGCGTCCCACTTGAATTTTCTGGAGCAAACCATACTGCGGCAACTACGGGCGTAACCTCCAAACTGCGCCGCCGCCTGCGACCGAGCTCTCTTGGCACTCCCGCAGGTCGCAGCCGATCGTATGCTGGCGTATATAACCTGGACGCTCAGGACGTGAGTTCATACAACATTTTCACTCCTTTTGAATCATGGAAGACGAAGTCGCAGCGCTGGTCATTGACAATGGCTCCGGAATGTGCAAAGCTGGATGTGTGTCGTCTTTCTTTTCGCTACTGGAACCATCCGCTCATCGTGTTTCTAGTTGCCGGCGACGATGCGCCCCGTGCTGTCTTTCCTTCCATCGTCGGACGCCCTCGTCAACAGGGTGTCATGGTGGGATTTGGGAATAAGGACTCGTACATTGGGTTCGTCTTCTTTACTATCATCGACTAGTCCACTCACCGCTCTCCAGCGACGAAGCCCAAGCCAAACGCGGCATCCTTTCTCTCAAGTACCCGATCGAGCACGGCATCGTCACCAACTGGGACGACATGGAGAAGATCTGGCACCACACCTTCTTCAACGAGCTACGCGTCGCCCCAGACGAGCACCCCATCCTCCTCACCGAAGCCCCGATGAACCCCAAATCCAACAGAGAGAAGATGACTCAAATCATGTTCGAGACTTTCAACGCGCCGGCGTTCTACGTCCAAGTCCAAGCCGTGCTCTCTCTATACGCTTCGGGTCGCACGACTGGGATCGTCCTCGACTCGGGCGACGGCGTTTCGCATACCGTGCCCATCTACGAAGGCTTTTCGCTCCCGCACGCAATCATGCGGCTCGACCTCGCTGGGCGTGATTTGACTTCGCTGCTCGTCAAACAGCTCGGTGAGCGCGGGTACAAGTTCGTCACTACCGCGGAGCACGAGGTCGTCCGCGACATCAAGGAGAAGCTCTGCTATGTGGCGATGGATTTCGAGCAGGAGTTGCGCACTGCGGCAGAGTCGTCTTCGTTGGAGAAGAGCTACGAGTTGCCGGATGGGAATGTCATTACCATGGGTAACGAGCGGTGAGTGGTGTCTCCTTCATACCGTGTTTGATTCTAATGTCTCGCAGATTCCGAACCCCCGAAGCGCTCTTCGATCCCTCGATGCTCGGCATGGAAGCAGCCGGCATCCACGAAACGACATTCACCTCAATCCAAAAATGCGACCTCGACGTCCGCCGCGAGCTCTTCACCAACGTCGTCCTCTCCGGCGGCACCACCATGTTCCCCGGGATCGCCGACAGGATGAATAAAGAGCTGGTATCCATGGCCGCGACGAGCATCAAGGTCAAGGTCGTCGCGCCCCCCGAGAGAAAGTATTCGGTGTGGATTGGAGGCTCCATCCTCGCTTCGTTGAGTACGTTCCAGAATTTGTGGATTTCGAAGCAGGAGTATGATGAGTCGGGGCCGGGGATTGTGCATCGGAGTGAGTGTGGATGATCTTTTTGCCTTTCGACGCACAGTGGCTGACTGATTTTGTAGAGTGTTTCTGAGCGAGATTGTGTTGATACTTTTGTGCGGTCGAGGTTTGTTGGATGTGGTATTGTAGGCTCGTTCATATGCCTACTTGTCGCGCCTTTGCAATAACAGAACCTTTTCGCGCCTTCTTCATGCCAATCCTGTTCATTCTGTCGCACTCTGTTTCTTGCTTCCTCTTTCGCCCCCAAGGTGGTCGTCGGCGGAGGTAAGCAGCTCAGATGGCTCGATTCTCGCTTCGCTTACGTTTGAGAATATGCCGCTTTCGAAGGGGAGTATGATGAGTTGAACCCGGGGATCGTTCATCATGACGGTGAACCGCGATGCCTTTCAAGTTCGAGTTCCTGTTTCTGGCCTTTGCAGGAATATTTATCCTCGAGCTGCGAATCCGAACTGCGTCCATTTGTAATTTCTTTCCTATCTCCTAATCGCCTCACCCGACACAAATCTGGCAATTGCATTTCCCGATCTGGTGACAGGAGGATTCTTCGCATCATTTGATAGGTACCAGGGTCAAGCCTTATGCATGTCCCTGAAGGCGACAGCTCTCCCTCTTCCCTCTCTCTTCCCTCATTCTTCCCTGCTTCTCCCTCTTCCGCTCACTCGTTCCAATGCCACCCCGGACGCGGCCCACGCCTCTCCTGCCTCCAGGCCTCTACCCCGCCTCCGAGTACGATTCCGCAGTCCGCAACTCGTACGTCCCTCACCCTTCTTCTTCCACCCAGCCGCCCCCTAAGAATGGCCTCTAGCCCAACACGGTCCTTGAGCTCATCACCGATGCAGACCATCTTCGAGCTCGATAGCGATACCACTCCGGAACCATCCCCGCGCCTTGCAGTGACGCCGACGTACTCGATATGTGGGTCGGCGCCACTCACGCCTTTAGGCAGACTCTCCCCGTGCGTGCCCTCCTATCTTTTCTCGCTGAATTGAAGGTGTACTTAACTGAGGATATCAGAGTGCAAGAAGAGCTTGACGGCGATGAACGGGGGGAGCCGAAGAGGTGCGTTTGTCTGGCAGCTCCTCTCTTCTCCCACAATGCTGATACATTTGCGGCAGCGAAAGCCTCAACACCCGCGTGGACAGCATCGAAATCACCTTTCGACGCCCTCATCAAGCGCGTCAACGGCCTTAAACAAATGCTCAACGACATGCGCGTCGACGTGAATGGGATAGAGGGGGAAATGGATTCGATGGAAAATATCAAGAAACGATCCTCGCATTGAGACGCATCATCCTCTTCATGATAACATTATTACCGCACGTCCGGACATTCGAATTCGCACTAATGTACCTTGTTATGTAGCATCTAATACCGAGATGTCTTTTCATCCACGTACTTGTCCGCCGCGGCTGTATGCAAGGCGATAATGGAACGGCGCAGACTGTGGAATGGAATCAGTCGTCATCCTCAAGACGATCAATTGAAACCGACCTAGTTTGCTCGTAGTAATAGTCGCGCAGCTCCCGCGTCCGGTCTAGACGATGCCGTTTGTGCAGCAGGTTGAGCAGAATGCAGGTGGCTAGCATCGCTATTTGACCCAATCAGTCACAGGACTCGAGGGGAGCGAAAGGAAGAACGAACCTCCGAGTGTAGCTGCGGCCGTCAGCGCAGACTGCCAGGGTGCGATGCGGAGTGGCGTCTCGGGCGGATTGACGCACTTGCCAGCGCTGCAAGTCAACTAAAGCAAGATAAGTCGAGGAACGATAGTAGAGTCCAGACTCACCGAGGAGCATTGTCTGTCGCCTTGACACGGCGCGTTCAACGGCAACGTAGGCTCGCAGACCAGGTCGGTTGGGTTGCAGTACAGCTGGGGCGACTGGCAGTTATCCCGGGTGACGGCGCTGTTGATCTGCTCCCCGTCAAAATCGACGTCGATGTACGTGGTGTTGTCTGTGACGCATCTGTCGCCGAGAGTCGCATTCGCGTACCTATGGACATCATTAATTATCGAATTCAAGTCAAGGAAAGAAAGAAAAACACGCACATGCAAAGCTGACGCAAGCAAATTGACCCATTGAAATTCTGCTCACTCACAAGGTCCCTCCAATCCTGCGGCGCCTCACACTGCTCGTCCCGATTCAACTCACACGCATTACCAGCAGGCACGAGAGCCCGACACCCACTTCCTTCATCCGGACAGAACGTAGAGCCGCGCAGGCAAAGTGGTGGTACGTCCTCGCCAGCTGCGATCCCAAATGGAAATTCATCCCGTCTGCATTGGCGGGGGACGCAGATGGAGGTGGTAGGGTCTCGTCCGGAGCAGAAGGTTTGGTCGGAGCAGTCGGATAGGAATATCTTGGAGGCGGGGTCGAGGCGGTTGTTGTCCGAGGAGCAGTGGCCGACTTGTACTGATACGGAGGCAGAGACGAGGGTGGATAGAGTAAGGGCAGGGAGGAGGAGGGTGAATAGCATGGTGCGAGGAGAGAAGGGTGTACGATGTCAGCCACTTTCGGCACGCTTGTTCAAGTCAGCCGCTCCGAATGAGACGTTGCGCATTGTACACTGCGGTGCAAAAAATAACTATGAGTTGCCAGGGAAAACGAAGAGCTTTGAAGCAAGTGGTCATGGCGAAGGGAGCGAGGTCGGATGCCATCAGTGATGTCAAATTTCTCTCTCTTGCCCTTCATCATCGTTTCCTCAATACCCAGCTCTCAGCTCCTGCGTTTCCCAAGCTCCTCACATTGAGGTGTCAAAACTCTCTGCAGCTTCTGGTCTTCAAGCCCCGACTCTGACCGATGACATCAGACCATCCCGACTGCCCAGTCGGTCGGCTCCCAGCGCAGTGCGCAGCGGTCAAGAGACTCTCACCCTGGACTCGTTCCTGAACTGCGTATCCATCCTCACCGCAGCCGCAGCCATGACCGACATCCATAAAACCGGCGCTCCTCAGACGGCGAATCTATGACCGAGCCTCCTCCGAGCCACCAGTCCTCTACTAGTACTACTAAAACAATGTCTACTTCTCCCAACTCCTCCACCGCGTCGCTCCTCGCGTCCACCTCATCCACATCCTCTCAGTCGAAAGACTACCAAGCTGCTTTCGCGGCTCTCCAATCGTCGTACGGCCTCGGTGGATCGGGGCCTTGCCTCCCTTCCAAGAAGAAGCCGTCGATGACCACCACTCCCGCATATGTGCCACCACAGAGCGCGGCTCCAGCGAAGAAGGACTACGCGTCCGCCTTTGGTGCCTTGTCCTCGCAATTTGGACTCGGCGGCACCATCGCTGCACCTGCGAAGGCTCCACACATCTAGGTTCGTTCATATTTATTTTCCGATGTATCCTTTCTCATGCATGGGCACAGTGGTCATCCCATCGCGAACACTCCAATATCTCAGGGATTGTTATCGTTCCCCGCCAATGGCGAGCACGCCCGGCCTCCATTCGAATCAAATCCAAACGTCGAGCGAGTTTTATGGAGAGCAGATTTCGGTGGTAATTTATCATGTAGCCGTGCTAGAATCGAGCTTCTTTCTTGTCGTAGCCATGCAATTGGGCTGAAACTTCGGGAGCAATCGTACAAACTCCGTGCATTCCACTCGGGTTGAATTATTAGCAGATAGTATTACAATTTAGCGTAAGACACCCATGTCTCCCCTGACAAATAACGAAAACGACAATGTTCAACCGCGAGTTGGCGCAACAGCGTGTGCACCGGCGATTGGCGGAATATGTCTGGGTCACTGCTCGGAGCGGGGTGTACAGAGATCTGAAACTTTGAGGCGGGAGGCCCATACGTCAACCTGGACAAGACGAAATCTGAGAAGAGTTCGGGGGCGAAAGCAAGCCTCGAATGGCACATCAGATGGGCGAGTCGGGGCGCCACTTGATGGCCTGAATCCTCCCGTGTCATGGCGCACAGAAAACTGTCGTTGTTCATCCCCTGATCTCCGATTTCAAGGCTCTCGAGGGCCTCCAGAACAGAGAGGATCTCCATCAACTGGTTCTCCGCGATATTCACCTGGAACACTCGCAGTGTTTTCAGACAACGTCCGAAGGCAGAACGCTCGGATAGACCGAGGAATGCCAGGTGTTGGGCGGGCGGCCAACCCAACGCGACCTTGGGATGCCCATCGTATCCCAGAAGTACTTTCGTCAAGTTGGGTAGAGTGAGGCTCGAGAATACCTGTGTGAATACCGAGGCCACGTGGTGTGGATCCGGTGGGCCACATACAACCGCTCTGAGTCCCAGGGTGTCCAGGGAGGCGGCAGTGATCAAAGGGAGGCACAGAGCAGGGTCCCAATTTTGTGGCAAAATCGAGGGGTCGAGGTCAAATATGAAGTAGAATCCGGCGCCATCGGACAGTTCGGGCAGCAATCGTAATAAGGTGTGGAGTTCGTTGTGAAGCGGTGTCACTATGCACGAAAGATCGTTGATTTGCCTGCGAATGGTTCCAAAGGTGTCCACGTGCAGCAGTGGCGCAGCAACCAATATCCTGCGCAAGCACGGAGCCACCGCGAGAAAATCGAAGGGCGTAACAGGTTTGCAGTGTTTGAGCCGAACTTCGCCATTGACCTCGAAATCCTTGAGGCGAGGCAATCGGCCTCGCAAGGCCGATGTGTCCACGCCTTTCAAGGAGCATACGAAATGCACGGTCTCCCATCGGTGCGAGTACTCTGCTAGTAGATCGAATATGCGGGGATGAGGAGGATGGCGGTCATAAGTTTCTCCTCTGAACCGGATCCAGAGTGGCGCTTCCCGGCTGCGTTCGAGATGAGTTTTTAAAAGCGCGATTGTCTGTTCCAGAGCGCCCTCTGTGATTCCGTGCATCTCGAGGTGGGCCCACAACGTAGGAGTCCCAAGCGCGATCGTGTGCCATTGTGAGCACACCCGAGAGAGCAACAGTAGCGGGGCGTTTGCAAGTCGCTCCAACTCTGTCTGTAGCGACAAATTCGGGATGGGATGTGCTAGGAGTGTGGGGAAGACGCCGGCAATAGCACACAGAAAGATATTCAACAGAGTTTCGTTGGGAAGAGAGCGAATCCCACTCGTTGGAGGCATTGAGGTGGGTGTGTGCCTCGAGTCGGAGTCACACTAAATACACTGACTCGGAAAAAGTAATGGATCACGCGTGGTTCGAAATTGTTTGATGCATTGCTTCACAGCCACGCCACTTCTGGGCAATGTTAAGGTCTCCGAAGGAAGCTTACAGGGTCTAGTATATACCCGTAAAATATTGAGTTGCCTGACCCTCTCCTTGCTGTAGCAGAGCGATCACAAAAATGAAAGTGATCCATTTTAAAATCTGGTTTCTGTCAAATCCATGTGTTTGATCTTTTACCTGGACTCAATGGGGCAGGTGCAACTTGTTAAATGCTGAGCCGGCGGGAAATGGAACCGGAAGGATACCAAGAGGGATTGGTGACCGGAACAACAGAGATCACTACACCACAGAGGTTTAGGGTGAGTGAGACTACCCTGGTCAACGGGAGAGGGAGCAGGGAGGATGTCAGACAGCGCAAGGTGAGGAATACCAAGCAACGTTAATTATCAACTGAAGATACATGAAAGTGAACCTAGGTTTATATACAAAGGCCATGGGAATGTATCTACATTTGGAAACATGAAGTATATGTGAAACACCTGAGTGTAATTGGAATTTAGACAGAATTAGGTTTAGTGGAAAGCTTGAATGGGAAATAGTGGAATAAGGCTTGAATGGGAAATAGTGGAATAAGGCTTGAATGGGATATAGTGGAATAAGGCTTGAATGGGAAATAGTAGAATAAACCTTGAATGGGAATTAATGTGTCAAAGCTGAAACACATATGCCAAAAATGCACGGATGTAACACAACTGGAGATTGGATTGGATGATGATTTGATGTCTGTGGAGCAATTCTGGGCCCAAAAATCCGCTCTCAAGTGGGTTGGTTGTGAAGCCCTTGGTCAATGAAGTGGTGACCACTAATCCGGCAAAGGTGCCCATGGCCCCACCAGTAGTCTTTAATGAGAGGTCTCAAGCATGTATAAGGCAACTCTCCCAATACTAAGGAGTGCCCCAATTACACAGGCAAAGTGACTGTGACCACCTCACACCCTATCAGGGTCGAAGAACTTCAACCACCGTTTGGCCACGGCCCTTTGGTGGCCTTGATATTGAAATAGGGCCTTGCACGGTGTGAAAATCCGGCTGAAAACAGTAGATGCGGGTCACTGAATTACACTTAGAGTGTAAGAAAGGCAACTCATGCAGACGTGCATGGTGGGTGGTTGCCTGATGTTGATTTTTGCATGATCTGTATATACAGCCTGAGCAAGGAGCCTCCCAACAGCCCCTGTAAGCCATATTTCTGGGTCTTGATTGATCAGTTGTGCTCTTTGGGATCCTATGAGATGCCTAGAAGATGCACAGACTCGATGGTGTGATGGTTGACCCTATGGGAAAATCCGGCCACAGATCAATGCTGAAAAACAACACTGTCTGGTGTCAGGGCATATATGGAGCTCTGTTCCTGTACCTGGGAGATTGGATTAATGGAGTAGAGTATCCTAGGCTTCATCCTGGTCAGTTTCTGTATGGCATTGACACTCACGACACCTGAGAACAGGTGCTGAACTTTCAACCCAATGTTCAGCTTGGCCATGAAAATTGAATGGAAGACTCTGCACATTGAATTTCCACTTTTTGAGGACAACTAAGCTTTTCTGGCATCCATGAGCTCCCACTGACAAGTTATACCATACAGTTAAGTGGTCCTGGGCACACGGGAGGATTATTTTACTGATTTCTTCATTTGATGTTTCTCAGTCCCTGAGCAGGCCGGAAGTGCACTGCTTTGGGTCACAGATGGAAGATGGGATAGTGAAGAGGAGTTGTACAACATTTTAGCTCATTTGGGCCAGTCGTTGCAGTGTTTCACGCCAAATAGCGTGGGTCAACCAAATGCAGAATAACAAATGGATCACATGTTCGCGTTTGACACACCACCGAAGCCGAACAAAGCCGATTTCAGACTCCGATTTGTACCTGCTGATAATAGCCCTCCTAGTGCTCCTACTACACCCCACAACCAGTTTCCAATGTCCCTCCATCGGGCTTGACACCGCATCCAATTTTCAAGATTTGGTGATCCATTACTTTTTCCGAGTCAGTGTACTCCACCGAATGATCCGCCGCACGGGACCTCCCATAATATTAATAGACTTGGAACTCCTCTTTACAGGGACCTGGGATACTGAGGAGTTTATCCTGAAAAAAAAACCTCAACGATCGGGTCCTTACTCCACGAGTATCCAACGAGTATGATCCCGAAATATAATTTAACATCTCGAGTCGGTTGGGACTCAACGGTTTCCTTTCCGACTCAGACAGTCACTCAGAATTTGCTCAGAATTGGACAATGATGGTTATGGACAAAAGAGACACCCTGTAAGTACTTAGTCTGTAGATGACCGTAGGCGTACTTATGAGGCGGTTGTACGTAGGACTACGGTGGGCTGTTGTTCCTCAATGGGACGGGAGGGTGTCGACCTCGTACCAGCGGTTGAATTGCACTATGAGCTCAGATAGGCGAGCAATGTGGGAGTTATCGGGGGACCGCTCAGCCTTAATTTACTCTCTCTCTCTCCTGCGACGCGGCGACGCCTCTATAATAGATCAACAGTAAAAAAATTCGACTATCATATTTTTTTATTGATCCGAGTCTGACATTCGGAGACTATGCGACACCCCTCGTGTGTATCTTGGCCTCGCACCCTCATAACGCGCGGCGCAATATTTTCTACTATCATATTCCTCGTTGGGGTGAGTTTCAGAGTTTCCTCTACAGGCGTGTCGGCTGGCAGCTTGGTAAATTGTGGCCCGAGGCTTCAACCCCTTCTTCAAGTCGTTCAAATCTGCTTTTTTTTTTTCGAAGCTCGACTCTTACATGAATACTGGGGATGTCTGTGCGTCAGAGAAGCACAATGTTAACAACTTCCACATTTTCCCGGTGGTTCGGATGAACAGCACGGCGTTCTCGACATTTTCAATAACGACGCAACCGGCTGGAAGGGTGCCAGGTAGCGTAGAGGGTCGAGAGTGAGCTCAGAGCAGTGAGTTCTTCGTTGAACATCGCCTATTTGAACATAGCAGATGCACAATGATTCCGGGGATCATTGTAGTACGAATCTCATCTGAATGGCTACATTCAGTTATCCAGTAACAGAATGGTCAAGGGGAAGGAAGAAACACGGAGAGAAGGCCGGAGTGGTGGCCCATGGGAAAAGCCTAGAACAGCAGAGGGAAGGAGACGCGCGGCAGAGCTCAGAAGACGACGGACACTTGCTGCGGGAGAACCTTCTTCTCCCTCCCGATGGCAAGACTTGCACTACTGCGAAGACCACTGTTTGCCAGTCCCAATTTTCGCTGCAGGTGCAACTGCCCGGACATGGACGCTCCCGTCCCTCCAATCCCTGCTTGAAACTGCTGCCGCCATTTGTCCTGGCAGTACCAGAGACGCGTGTTCAGTGCGCGTTGGGTTCGAAGGCAAGCAAATTTGGTACTTATAATGTATATAGTTGCCCTGAATACGCAACAGCTCTCGGTAGCAACAGGTATACGCTGCCTCGAGCCGCCGGCACCCCAGCCTGAAACACAAGAGACCAAACAGAAACGAGTGATAGGAATAGTACGACAGGGAGCTGTATGGTAGAATGTCCTCGCAAGGCAAGCGGAATCGGAATTTCTGTATCCCCACGAATCATCAGTCGCGGATCGAGAGCAAAAGGAAAGAAGCTGCTGCTCACCATGGGTCCACGTCTCCATCCGTCGCCTCAGACTCAGACTCTAGTGCTTCTTCACTGGGCATGCCCCCGTCCCTCGACTCGTCCGCCGCCACGAAATTTGTTGGCACAGGGACACCAGGACTCCCACCCCCATACACCTGCCCTCCATTCCCGATAGAGTCGTCCTCTTCACCGGCACCGGCAATCCTCCCGACATTCCGTTGCCGACCCCGTCCAGCTCCTCTACCTCGCCTTGCCGCGGCACGGTTCTGTAATTCGTCTGGGCGCGGGCGTCCGTAGGCAATCTCATATTTGCCGCACGTATCACAGACCTAATAAGCCGATCAATGTGGATACTTGTGACAAGATTGAGATTTAGGACGCACCACTTTGCCCTTCACAAGTTTACTCCTTCGCCAGACAGGACGCTCCTGCCGTCGTCGATGGTCAGTCAAGGAACACTCGTCAGTAGTGGCGATCTCGTACCGTGGCTCCGCAGTTGTGGCACCTGCGGTGCATTCGGTCACTCTGTTTGACGGCCGCGTCGTCGGTGTACTCGACTGGCCCCCCATGGACGACGGGAGCGCCAGCGTGACCGTGATCGTAGGTGACTGGCGGTGGCAGCGTCTCCGCGGAGTAACTGTTTCCTTCCGAGAAGGACAACGTGGGCATTCGAAAGTAGTTGTGGTCAGGAGGTGGGGGCATCCACTGCTGCACGGGTGAGAAATCGTAGCGCTGATATGTCGACGATCCTCCAGGTGGGGCAGGAGGCGCGTACAAGTACGCGGTGTCTAGCTGGCCAGGCGTGGCTGGTGTGACAGGCCACCGGCTCGACGACGGGACAGATTCGACGGTGGGATGCGAGAATCCTGGGCGAGGGGTGGAGAACGGCGGTGGGGAGGGACTGTAGTGGAAAGAAGATGGTTTGTGGCGTGTGGATGATACAGGCGCGTCCCAGTAGCCAGTGGCGGGCTGGTCAGACGAGGGCGGTGTGACAGGCCACCGGCTCGACGACGGGACAGATTCGACGGTGGGATGCGAGAATCCTGGGCGAGGGGTGGAGAATGGCGGTGGGGAGGGACCCCGGACTGTAGTGGAAAGAAGATGGTTCGCGGCGTGTGGATGCTACAGGCACGTCCCAGTAGCCAGTGGCGGGCTGGTCAGACGAGGGCGGTGTGACAGGCCACCGGCTCGACGACGGGAAAGACTCGCTGCTGTCTAGGTCTGTGGATAAAGGCCAAGAGTCGCGATCGTGACGACCGTAGCGCAACGGGGCAGACTCGCCGGTGAGGGGTCTGTTTCCTGAGCGACTCGCCCAGTGGGCAACGAGCGATTGGCGTCGGCGAAATTGTTGTTCAATGTGCGGGGTATAGGCTATCACAAGCGGAAGAGGGTCGACTAGGTGAGCCGGGGCGGGCGGGGCGGGCGGAGGCACCGCAGGCACCGTCGACGACGTCGACTCCTCGTCGAGATCTGAGGAGATGTCAGTCTAGCTCGCCGGCGTGCATGAAGTACCCACCACCGTCCCCAATGTCCGTGCGCTCGTGGCTCTCGCGGGTGTTCAGATAGTTGGTGTTCATGGGTAGAAATGAAAGAGTGTGTTTGTCAGGGGTCTATGCCCAAGACTGTCATCACCCTCGATCGCGAAAACGCGGAAGCATCAAGTTCGATCACGAACGCCGAATAGTGATGTAACGGGCCCGGCTCAGCTGAAAGCCCGGGCTTGGGCCCGGCTTGGGTGGGCTCGGGCTCCAAATTCTCCAGGCCCGAGCCCGAGCCGTCGACAAGCCGAGCCAGGCCCCAAGCCGCGGCCTGAGCCCGGGCTTGGCACAACCGTCAACAAAAACCCGCGGTGCCGTCAGATTTTTCCGTGTCCTGATTTGTATTTGTCAGAAATAATGGTAAGAGCAGAATTCGAGCACTTGTTGCCTTGTAATTGTCTTAAACGAACATCTCTTTGCTTGCACGATATGACCGGATCTTGCCGAGGTGCGATTTCACAAATCTGCAATGTTGACACGGCAGGCATTGATATCAGTATGATATGCGGTACTCGGCAGACAACTCTGACACCAGTTGCATCAAATATCAGTACCGGCAGCCAGGCCCGGGCCTGGCGGGCTCCGCAGGGCCTGAGATTGTCGAAGCCCGAGCCCTAGGCCCACCCAAGCCCGACACAGGGCCCGGCTCGGCTTCACTAAGCCCCGGCCCGGCTTGGTCGGGCCTGGCGGCCCAGGCCGAGCCTTTTACATCACTAACGCCGAAAGAGGACGATGACGCGCGATTGCGTTGACGGTGGCATTGTCGAAAGACACAATCCGCCAATATTCGAGGACGCAGGACGGATGCCACATGTCGGAAAAACGTGATCCGAATTATAATTGGACGTGGCTATTATGGGATGATAAGCGATTGTAATAGATTGTGATCAATTTTGATCAACATGCGAGAAAGCCAACAATCAATCAAACTGCGCTGGGGACATGCTGGTCACGTCACGCTCTATCCGGAAAGTGCACAGGTCACACAGCAGCCTCAGTGAACCAGATTACCACCGAGATTGGGAAATCCAGCCCACTTGTTCATAGATTCTCCTCAATTATAATTCAATTATAAAAGGCTGTTTTGATTATGATATTATTTGTTTATAATTGGTGTATAATTGATTATAATTGGATTATAATTAAAAAAGGCTTTTTCCGACACAGAAGGGGTCGCCACGGGTTGGGAGATCAATCCATCGGGGATCACGCGTCAGAATCTAGAGGAAGCGAATTCGTGCTGGTCGGCCTCAGTGAGCAATCGTTGGACCATGTAAAGGGAGGAGTCAAGCAAGAGTCAGGACGGAAATTTCTCGAGCTTAGCTAATGCAGTGCCCAAAAATCGCATCTCATCTTGATCTCATCTTGATCTCATTGTCGGAGTTATCGAGCATACAATCGCGAACACTTGAACATCTAGATCTCGGGAACTGCTATCGTTCCCCGCTAATGGCCAACGCGCTCGGCATCCATTCGGTCAGGTTTGGAAGTAATCGGACGTCGAGCGAGTTTTATATGGAGCGCAGATCTTGTTGGCAATCGCAGACGAATTATCATGTATTCGCGCTGGAATCAAGCTTCTTTTTTATGGTACTCTTACATTTGATCTGAAACTTCGGGTGCGATCGTACAAATCCTCGTGGTGGGACGATGGTCAATACGGCCGGCGTGGATTGAGCACAGGAGGAGCGACTTGTTCCAGTATGAGGTTTAGTGCATCCGACACTCGGATTGAATTGTGCCACCACTATTATTGGAATTTACACCAAAACGACTATATATTCCTCGACAAATAAGAAAAACGACGATTTGTAACCGCGAGTTGACGCAACAGCGTGTGCACCGTCGACTGGCGAAAGATATCTGGGTCATTGTTCGGAGCAGGGCGTATACAAACCAAGAGTTGCGAGGCGGGAGGTCCATGGGTCAATCGGGACAAGACGAATTCCGAGAAACATTCAGGGGTGAATGCAAGCCTCGAATGACAAACGAGGTGCGCGAGTCTGGGCGCAACTTGATGGCCCGACTCATCCTGCGTCATGGCGCACAGAAAGCTGTCGGTGATGAGGGGTATTTCGTGGCTCATGGGCGGGTCACCGATCTCGAGGCGCTCCAGCGTCCCGAGGAGAAACAGTATTTCCATCAACTGCTACTCCGAAATTCGCACTTGGAACATATGCGTAGCCTTTTCAGGCAGCGTCCGAGAGAGGACCGACGGCATAGACCGACGAATGCCGAGTGTACCCAACCCAGCATCTCCTGTGGATAACACTCGTATCCCACAATGAGTGTGTCCAAGGTCGGTAAAGCGAGGCTCGTGAATAGCTAGCTGGCTGAATGTGGAGGTCAATTGGTGTGCATCCGCCTGCACACCGGCTGAACAGACTTTGCATGCCAGACAGCGTAGGGAGGCTGTAATCGAGGGGAGGTATAGCTCCATTTCCCAGTTTCGTGGCAGAATTGTGGGGTCAAGGTCCAATGCGAGGTAGAATCCCGCTCCAACGGACATTTCGGGCAGTAAACGTAGTACGGTGTGCAGTTCATCGCGATGCGGCATCACGATGAGTGAGAGATCGGCGAGTTGCTTGGAAATCGTCCTCAAGGCCTCCGAGCGCAGCAATGGCGTAGGAAGCCTGATCTTGTTCAAAAAGGGGGCTGTCTCGAGAAAGTCGAGCGGTGTGACAGGTTTGCAGTGCTCGAGACGAACATCGCAAATGACCTGGAAATCTCTGAGACGGGGCAATCGGCCTCGCAAGCCCGACGTGTCAACGCCCGTCAAGGTAAGATAGGCGCAGTCCGCATCCATCGACCGTGACATCAGTGACTGTCACGCGTGACTGTGGCGTGGGAAACGCGAAATCCTGGAGGTCAAAAGTGAAAACTGTCCCAATTGACGAGAAACACTCAGAAAAAAAAATCGGAAAAAATTCGATTTTTTATTCATGTGCAGGGATGAGTGGGTCATACATGGAAAGGTGTGTGTGAGTCTGGTGTGAGCACGTGTGAGCCAGGAGTAAGCTAAGATCACCCCAATCGGAGCTTGATTTGGCAGGTGGTCGGGTTGCCGAGACCTTGGCCGGTGCCATCATCTTATGATGGCAATCAACGCAAGCCACATTCGTGAAAAAAGACCTCAGCTGCTTATTTTTCTTGCAGCTACTGCATGATAAATGTATCCTATACACATTAGAACATCCAAAGATGGCAGGGACGGTGAGGATGTCCATAGATATGGTGCTGATTTCTGTACACGTGACCGTGGGAAACGCGAAATCCGGCGGACTTTTTCTCCAAGTCGGTGCCGTTGGGGTGCAAATGCCATTTGGAGGCTTTTCCAAAAAATGAGGTAAAACTTTTTTTCACGGGCTAGAATGGGGAATCCGGAATGAAGGAACTCTAGCTACAACCCAAATGCACATTTCAGTCATTTTAGAATGTTCAATTTTGTTGTTGTCGTCGAGCAGTACCGGCGGGCGTCGGGTGTCACGCTTGATCACGTGCACCTCGATGGATGCGGACTCCGCCTATCTTACAAAGGAAATTCACTGTTTCCCATCGATGCGAGGACTCCGCCAGTAGATCGAATAGAAGGGGATGGGGAGGATGGCGATCGAAGGTTTCTCCTTTAAACTGGACTAGAAGTGGCGCATTCCGGCTGCGTTCCAGACGAGTCTTCAAGAGTGCGATGGTCTGTAACAAACCGTCTGTTCCAGAGCACGCTCTGTGATTCCGTGCATCTCGACCTGGGACCACAACGTCGGACTCTCCAGCGCGAGGGAGTGCCATCGCGAGCACACCCGGGAGAGCGACAGCAGGGGGGCATTGGCGATCCGCTCCAATTCTGTCTTTAGGGACAGATTCGGGATGGGATGTTTCAAGAGTGTGGGAAAAACCCCAGTAGTAGCAGAGAGAAAGATTTTCGACAGTATTTCGTCGGGAAGCGAGTGGATTTCACTGGTTGGTGGGAGTGCCATTGAGTAGGAGAAGGAGGATGCGAGACATCAACGAGACATTGGGACTGATTCCGATCGGCGATTCTTGCCGCGCGTTTTGGACATCTCAATCGGGTACTTCCCTGGACGAAAAGCAAAAGGCCTATGGTCTTGGTCAAGTCTTGGTCGTGGAGAGAGAGCAAGAGCAGATTGATGTCATCAACTGAGATACCTCCGGCGGTTGGCCGCCTGGCCGCCTGGCGGCCGAAGTGCGGCGTGATTGGCGCTCTCGAGTCTCAAGCCTTTTGTCTGCAACCACGACATCGAATTACTCATGCGAATCGGCCAGTTCTCGGCCTACGTGTCTGTGGATGGTGTCCCGTTAGCAGAGTACGCCCTGGAACGCTCGGATGATGGGCTCGAGGCCAGCTGCTGGATCGCTTCTGAGAGGGACAAGGTGGGCTACTCTTTGGTTAACGTCATCCGGAAATCCCATCTCGTTTTCGACTTTCAAAGCACTTTCGCGTCGAGTGGGCAAACTCTCAAGCCTCTGAAACTACCCCGATCTCTGGGCTTCTCAACGTCGATGGTGTCAAGTGTCTAGGCAAAGTTATGAAGCCGCCCAATGCGCAGAAGCCGAGCTTCACGATGGCGTTCCGGGATAGTGTATCCACGTCCACGACGACGAGAAGGCCTTTTGTTTTCGATACCATTTCACTCACTGGTTGGTGTTACCTCCGTTTCACTGGAGATTGGCCGTCACTCACTCTTCGGGAAGATGTCGACAAGTATCTGAACGCGGTCGTTTCACCCCATCTCGGGACCATCAGCCTGGGGATCTACGAGGTCAGGTATGACCGGCCCCCGGTGCGTCGTACAACGGACAACCCCGCCGAAGTTAGCGTCATACACGAGAAATTGAAGACGGGAGTTCCTCATTCGGTCCAGTGAGCCCGTTCCTCGTAATCAAGTCCTATTGCAACTGACGAATCTGCGACGGTAGCTTCGGAGCTGAGACAACGGGGAGGTTTAATAGAAAGACGACTACGAGCATCGTGAGGAGGTTGGTTACTTTCGTTTTCAAGTATCGGCCTTTCGGTGAGTATTCTTACTCGCTGTCTCATCTAAGATTTTTCACCCGTCAATTCAGAATTCCTGCAAGCTGAAGGGATCGTCCCGAGAGTACAACCCGCGTCGAACTTGCCGATCGAGATCCTGGATTTGACGATGGACACGGACGAGGAGGACGTAGACAACGAGAAATTTGACATGATGGAGATTGAGGTACGTTCAGAGCAAACCCGGCCGTTGGTGCTTCCGCTCATCTTCAACAGTCTCAGCTCCGACCTACGCCCGAACCTGCATCGCTGAAGAAGACGAAGAAGAAGAGCGTGAACTCCGAGCCGCTCATGAATACTAGTCCGGGCCCGAAACTCGAATCGTACGGAATCTCTGGTCCGTTGACGGAGACGATGGTCACGGAGGAAGAGGAGGTCAAAGAGGGATTTGAGATCAAGGTACGTTGCAAACCCCGTTTGTTAGTGTCCACCCTTATCTATATGCAACAGTGCCAGCCTTCACCCGAGCAATCGCCGAGAAAGAGGCAGCGACTCGACCCTGAGCCGACTGGGCGACGTAATCTGAGGAGGAGCGCCCAGCAGCTCATAGCCTCTGCGGCGCCAAACGCCGGCAAACCACAGAGATCTACGTGCGGGATGAAGGAGAAGATCAAACCAGCAGTGTTGGATAGGACGAAACCCGAGATCAACTTAGGCGTGCTGAAGCCGGAGATCAAACCCGAATTCAAACCATCCTTGCAATTGGCCAAGTCGCTGTCGGTCAAAGAGGAGGGTTCGGTAAAGCAGGAAGTCAAAGTCGAGGTGGCTGGGGATGGTTTTATTCGGCAGAAGGAAACGAGCGCCAGGACGAAGCTCAAGCACGGGCACCAGAGGCCCGATTCTGTGGGTGGGGTGAAGAGGGAGATCAAAGACGAGTCGGAGTCATCGGGGAACGTGTTGAAAACCCAACCGAGTCGCGACTCGGAGGCGTGTCTTGTGAAGAAGGAGGTCAAGAACGAGGGGTCCGGTTCCATGGGCGAGGTGAAGACGACTCTGTGTCGTGCCGGCGGGTCGCAGGATAGATTGAAGAGAGAACCAAAAGGCGAGCTGTCTATGGCCTCCAGTGCCGCCAAGAAGAAGGAGAAAATTACTGGGGCAGTCAAGACGGAAATCAAGAGCGAGACGTCACTTGCTGGAGTGAAGAAGGAACGTATAGTAAAGCGCGATTCTTTTGCTGGTTCGGTCAAGGCGGAAAGTAAGACTAACTTGAAGGGCATCCGCCCTGTCGAAGTGATAGATCTAACCCTGTAATCTACTTATATCTACGTATATACTATTGCTTGTTTTCAACCGAAATGACGCGATGCATGACTGTGGGTCCGCACAAGGTATACGTGTTTGCTGCGTCTATCAAAGTGTCTTGTCGCCGACAGTCTTCGGAGGACGGGATGTGCGGAGGATGTCGCCGAGGGGGGCTGGCTGATATGAGAGACTGAATTGACGACCAAAGATATAGCGACGCACAATCCCATAGCTTTCTGCATCCCACATGCCGCGTCGTAGATGTAGCGACGCGTCCACGAGGTTCTAGTCAAGCCGATCAATCGTCACGTGGGCCTGCTCATCTTGTCCTTAACCGTCATCTCCCCTTTCAATATGCAATTGGGGCAGTTCTCAGCGTCAGTCTCCGTCGACGGCGTCAATCTCTCCGAATACGCGCCTGAATACTCGGCCGACGGGACTGAAGCCACTTGCTGGATTCCATCCCAAAACGACAAGGTGGCACGACTTGGTACTAGGTGGTTCTTCCGCGGATACTGACACAATTTTTCAGTGTTTTCGCGTGGATTGGGCGAACAACAAAGCCTCCAAGCTGCGTTTGATTTCAGGCAGCCTCACTGTTGACGGGATTCGGTGCGGAGGCAAGCACATGGCGCCCAGGGACTCCCAGCACCCAACCTTCAGTCAAGCCTCTCGCGACAGCGTTGCGATTTCAGCTACTACGCGGAGACCCCTGATGTTCAGCAAGCAGGCGCTAACAGGTCGGCATTTCTTTGTCTTCCCCGACGCTTTCACCAAGCCTTCGACGTCCTAGATGACGACGAGTATTTGAACGCGTCGATTTCCCCTCATTTCGGCACCATCAGACTTGAGCTCCGACACGTGAAAAAGAACCCTCTCTCGGGCCTAAGCACGGCGAACAGCAAAGATTACAAGACCCAGATCCTGCACGAAAAATCGAAAAAGGCCGTCGGACATGCGGTACAGTAAGTTGTTCGGCACTCTCCCGCTGTTCACTCTAGCTCTCATTCTTCACAGGTTTGGAGCAGAGTTTCAATCCAAGCTCAATACGCACTTGAAAACAACCACTGTCCAGAAACTTGTCACTTTCGTCTTCAAGTATCGGCCCATCGGTACGAGTCCTTCCATTCATCCCATTCAGTGACGAGTGTCTCATTTAATTATGCTTTCAAGAGTTACTCCAGGCTGAGGGATTCGCACCGCCTCCAATTAGAACGGAGCGCGCGCCACCAATGGACATACTGGATCTGACCATGGACACGGATGAAGACGACGCCAAAGTGGAGCTCAGGCAACTCGAGGTATGATATCACTGTCCCACCTTACTTACTTCATTCTTAACGCGTCTAGGCTCGAGTAGGAGTATTGAAAAAGAAACTAAAGCGAGTCAAGCAGGAGCCCTCAGTGAAGAAGGAGCTCAAGACCGAGTCGCAACCGATCTTCGAGCCAGGAGACGTCATAGACTTGACTTGACGCTAGCCGTGTCCGGAATCTCACTCTTTTCGTAGTCCCGTGTCCAATTTTTTTTGATAATTTGCCCGCTTTCTTGAAAGACTCCCACGTTAGGAAGCGTTTGCAAGCGCGGCCATCCAGAGTTGATATAGAGCCAAATTGCACGACCGTGGGCGGAGGCAAGGAGGAGCGGAAGGAGGAAGAGTCGCCCGCTGATCATTGACGTTTGATGCACCAGCGAGGTTGCGACGTTGCGTAGACCCTTTGTCTCGCGCTTGATTTTTGTGGCTGGGCTTCAAGACCTTCATGACACAGCGGTCGCCGTTAAGGGTATCCGTGCCCTCAAAGACCTGGGATACAGATCAATAGGACTTCTGAGAATACCCCTGGTGGAAGCTCAGGCAAGGTGAGCTTGCGAGCCAGCCTGAGTGAGAGGCAAGGCAGCGAAGGGCGGACGCCGGGATATCCAGTCACGTAGATTAGATCTCTGAGATATCTTATCTACATCACCTGTCACAGGTCACGAGCCTCTTTGGCTCTCCTCCGTCGCCACCTCGCTAGGGCTGCTCTTTTTGCGCAGGCTCTCTCTTTGGTGCTTTGTCTATCCGTTTTTCCTTTCCACACGCTACTGCGCTCCTCTCGTTCTCGCTTCCTGGCCACCTCGGGCCGTCCACTGGCTAGTCACGATTTCCACGACATCCTTGCGACATCCGATACCGTACCCACTTTGGTCTGATTCCGAGGCCTCAAAGACTCAAACTTGGGCATCCCACTGGCGTAGGGGGTACTGTCTCCTCATCATCGGCTCTCAAGCTGTCACAAGGCCACGCCACTTGGGTTGCTATGCACTGGCATTCACACACACACACTCTGTTTTGGCCTCTTCTTCGATCCACCGGTCCACGCTGACGGCTGCCTTTATGCAGCTCAGGCAACCTTTTTTTTGTCCTGTCACCCTTCCTTTTCACCATCCTTTGAAGTTGGCATCCACTCGCTCTTTACTTTGTCTCGACAGAGCATTACTCCGTTAATGTACACTCCTCGGCCCCAGTCAACAATTGCCTCAATGTCATTTGTACACGCTCTCGTGCACTCAGCATACCCTCGTCCCCTCCTTTCCACCGGCTCGGGCTCCGTGCGGCGCACCATTCCTTACAGTGTTTCTGTCTGTCATTCATTCACGTAGACCTGCCGACTACAGTGACATTTTTCTGTCCCATACTCGGCTTTTTCGCATCCAATTTCCGTCGCAACACACTTATTTTCTGCCGACGGGCGGTTACAATACCTTGCTTTGGATACTCTCAACGCCTTCCCGACTCCGGCGCACCTTGCTTTCTTTCTTCACAGCACTGGCAGTGTCTGTACAGAGAGCTTTGGTCGCCCTCTTCTCACCTCACGCGGGCTTCGCCCGCCCTCAGCTACGGTGCTTCTCCAACCCGTATTCATCTTTCCTGCGTGCTGCGGCCGCCATCCCTCTGTTACGGTGTCTCTTGGACCCGTACTTATCTTTCCTGTGTTCCTCTTACGCTGCTTGTGTGCTCGTCAAGCCTGTACTCACCTTTCGTGCGTGCTTCGACCGCCATCCTTCTTACGGTTTTCATGTGCTGGTCAAGCCCGCCGCACCCATCTTTCATGTGCTTCGGCCATCCTCCTTCAGTTACGGTTTTCGTGTGCTTGTCAAGCCCGCCGTACTCCTCTCATCCTTACTGCGTGCTTCAGCCGCGACCCTTCAGTTACGGGTTATACATGTACGTGTAAGGTTGTAAGGTTAGTGTTCCTGTAAGGTTGATCGCCATCAGCGTGATGTTGATGCCCATCAGTGTAATGTTGATGTCCATCAGTGTAAGGTTGATGCAAGATCTCGTGAGGTTCAGTCAATCACGCCGATCGCACCCAGAATGGTAGGCCGCACGTATGGCAGGATACAGGTAGCAAAATTATTGTGCCAATCACAAAAATGACACAACCTTGAGAGTCAAAAAAGCACCACCTTAAAAAAATGCACAACCTTCGGAGTTCCACAAATTTGAAGATCATGACAGGTCCTGGGAGACTGATTGACGCATCAATGATTGATGATTCTCGTGGTGCGGCAACATCACGGCCGGACTGACAATCACACCTGTCACAATCCACTTTGGTTCAATTTCCCAGGTCTCCGCTGCAACCTTAGCCCTACCATTCAAATCCTGTTGGAATCAAGGATCTTTCTATGAGTGGCCTGTTGACACTAACCCTCCAGGTTCGACAGAGTGCCAGTGGATCAGTGTTAACAACCCATGGCATCATTGTCATCATGCATGGCCGTCTTTCATCATCTGGTTGATGGCCATGATGTGGCATGACCATTGATTCTGCGATCAATTGGCGCCGGGGTCACATCAAGACAATTCTAAAGTCACTCATAAGTTCATTTTCTGAACAGTGGTGTTCTTTCCCCTAAGCCGTGCTCTTTTCTCATTGGTTGATGAGGTGGTGCTTTTTTTCTGTGTGAGTCCTTCAGGGGTGTCTTAAATAATTTTGCTACATGTATCCTTCCATACGCACGTGTTGGCGCGTGGCGCATAAATAGTCGACTGCCAGCAACCGATTCGCCTTTTCTCCCCCCACCACGTCCCTCCCCGTTCTGCCCTCCGTATGCCCCTCACCGGTGAGTGTCGCCAATTTACTGCAGAACCTCGACTAACCAGGTGAAACAGATCATCAGCCGCTCCGCGTCGACGTGGCCGTTGATGCAGTAAATGGCGGCGAACCGGCATCGTTTCGTCTCGCGAACGCCGAGGTCAAGACGGCGCGTGTGGATGTGGTGGATTATGTTGCGGGCGTCCCGGTGAGCTCGCTGTTTGCGTTTTCGTTGAAGAATGACGGGTTGGAGTACGAGGGCGCTGTGGAGAAGAGTTCCGTCGTCATTCGGCCTGCTTCCAAAGGTACGTACGTGATGTTCAACTGCCATGCAGTTGGCATTTCTGGCTGATGTGTTGTCCAAGAAACCCCGGTTTCTGTCACGGTCCCGAACCCTTTGCGTTTCCCGCGCCGTCGTCGCTCCATTGTTTGCGATGATGATTCTCTCCCCTCCCTATGCACACCTGGTGAGACCGTATGCTCTACAACTCGTGGAGTAATCCGATTGCATGTAGATGCCTCGTCCGATGAAGAGGGCCTTGAAGAAACAGGACGCGATTGGGATTCGCGAACGGATGCCGAAACACCGGTCAGATATTGCCGCGTACATATGATCCGGTGAGCTTTGACGCACCCGGGCCGTTCTCTATTTTACTAATTTTGCCTTGAGCGCTCTGAATGACTTACAGGAAGCGCTGGCGCACCCCGAGGATGTCAACGGTGGGGTCGGGAGCCGGTAGTAGAGTACACTAACGCACCAACAGTAGAATTCAAATTCAACTCGTACTTCAAACTTGTAGCTACACAAAATGTCAACAAAATGTCCTGAATAAGACTTGACCGAATTCAATGTCCGTACCTGAATAAGTAAAGGGAGTGACAATGTCGAATGACACGCAGCGAGGGCCCCAAATTCCCCTAAGACCAGTCACTGCGCTGAGCGACACGATGTGAGGGAGGACGACGTGAGGAAGGGCAGGGATCGTGGTTGGGACCGAGCGCGTCTTGCAAAAGAATGGCTGCCCCTCTGGCGCGCCTACGGTGCCGCGCAGGGACTTAGCCTTTCTGCTGGTTGCAGCACAGTTTGTCCTGGATTTCCTACCCAATTGGGTGTCCTCCGCCGGGTTGTCCCCGGCTACAAGTCTAATCAAAGAGTAAGAGGATGTCGTGTAAATTCAATCTAATGCAGATACATTTATGCTTCTCATACCATGCCCTCTGCACTTGTGTACAGGTCGTCAGTGTGATTGATAGAGACTTCAAATTATACCTAATTTTTTATCATCTCGGTGGCTTGATTCAACAATGATTCATTATCAGATGTATCGGCATTCCTACGGCCGGCACCATACAGCATCAATCCATCAGACATTGGCATTGCCGCGTCTGTCACGCCTCTGTGGCAATGGGCACCTGGAATTTGACCATGGGTTGGGTCGTTTCTTGCCATGCCAGTGTGTACCTGCTGCAAAATTGTTTCTGACCACAGGGTTGTGCTGTTTGCTCAGCAACGAGAGGAGGTTGTGTCATTTTATGTTTCAAGGTTGTGTCATTTTTCGATTGCACTGACACCTGTGTGATTCATGTTGCAGAGGTTGAGCTCTCTTTGAATCCCCTCTGAAGTTGTGCTTTTCGAATAACCTGTGTCGTTTCCTCAGCATAGAGTGGTGTTGTTTTCAGTAAAATCATGTCCGGTTTTGCTACAGTATACCTGCCATACGAAATGATCTCGCTTGTGCGCTGCGCGCACAACCTTACACGATGCGTGAACCTTACAAGGTTCGGAAACGTTACAACCTTACACAGTGCGCATGCACCCTTCAGTTACGGTGCTCGTGTGCTCGTCAAGCCCGTACTCATCTTTCATGTGCTTCGGCCACCCTCCTTACGGTTTTCGTGTGCTTTTCAAGCCCGCCGTACTCATCCTTCATGCGTGCTTCGGCCACCATCCTTCCTACGGTTTTCGTGTGCTTGTCAAGCCCGCCGTACTCATTTCGTGCGTGCTTCGGCCGCCCTCCTTACGGTTTTCGTGTGGTTGTTAAGCCCGCCGTACTCCTCTCATCCTTACTGCGTGCTTCAGCCGCGATCCTTCAGTTATGGTGCTCGTTGTAAGCCCGTACTGATCTTTCATGCGTGCTTCGGCCGCCATTCATCACTCAAGGTGCTCGTGTGCTCATGAAGCCCGCCATACCTAATCATACTTCCTGTGTGCTTGGGCGGCCATCCCTCAGTTACGGTGCTCGTGTGTCATTCTTATACATGTGCCGGCCGCCCTCCCCCTTACGGTGCTTGTGTGCTCGCCATGATCAAGCACGCGCTCATTCCTCGTCCGTGTCCGCGGCCCTCCCTTTCAGTGCTCGTCGGAGGCTGTCTCATTTTGTGCACATTTCTGTTGCCTCTCTCTAGAGTGTAGTGCTCCTCACAATCTGTACCCTCTTCTTTGTGCCCCTCTGCGTATCTTGCCGTCCCAATCCGTGTGCTTCGTTCACCTTCCCTTGCAGTACTGTTCAAGGCCTGTACTCATTTCGTGCAGGCTTCCGTCACTTTTTCTCTATGATACTCCTCGCAACTTCATTCAATCCGGGCCTTGTTCTTCTTCTCCTCTGCTTTACGCTGCTCCTCAAGAACATGTACCTCCTTTCCCTGCTTAGCCCCTGCACTCACTTGGCGCACTTCAGTCGCCATTGTTTACGTTCTCCTCACGGCCTGTACTCGCTCCTTTGCGCCTGTGGCAGCCTGTCTGGGCATCTTTCCGTCTCGATGCTTAGGGTTTAGTGCGCCGACATTCATGCTATTTGGACCTTGTTGTTCTCTCTGCTTTACGGTGCTCCATGTTCTCATTCAATCGGGCACGGCGGCCAATCGCTACTTCCTCGCGGTCTGTATTCGCCTCTTCAGCCTGTCTCGGCATCGTTCCGTCCCAATGCGCGTGCTTGCCAACCTCAAATCCTGTATTGGCCTCTTCGCATCTCGCGAGCCTTTCTGTTGCGATGCGGTGCTCATTCAATTTGGGCCTTGTTCGAGTTATTCCGCTGCAATCAGCATTCGTTCACGCGCTCGGAACGCGTACTCCTCTCGCACACACACTTCCGTTGCATATCCACTTTACCACTTTTCATAGACTCCCTCACATTTGGGGGCATCATCGTCATCAAGTCCTGTTCCGCTGCCAGTACCCTCATTCTGGATTTAGCCTGATTTCAGCCGCATACAACGCTTGGGAATTGGGCTGCCAGCTCCTCCGACATACGTGTCCCTTGTTCCACAACCGCTCGGTCTCACTGCACATCATCTCACCTTTAATCCTCCTCTCAAACTTTCCGGGTCTAGCCATTACTGTCAACATAGTAACTCGACCCAGTCGGGTCTATCTTTCTTCCTCGCCTTCTGTCCACTCTTGAGATACCTCCAAGTCCTCACTCCATTTTCTTTCCACTCTCATTCCTGTCAGGGCACGTTGACTTCGGACTCGAATGTGATCGCGCACCCTTCGTCCTTCAAAGGGTCGCGTCTATCTTTGATACCACCTCTGTGATTGATTTACTTATGTTTTCACGTTGCACGTTTGCAACAGCGCTTGGCTGCACTACTACCCTCACCGTTCTTGCCTTTATTGGTTGGGATTTTCGGCGGCCTTGTTGTGGATGGGTGCACCATCGCGCACCACACGGCAAGGGAATCAGGTGATTCTACATCCACTATTGCGGAGCCCATTCGATTGGCGTTCATCCCGCGGCCATCTCCATCCACATTCGACACATCCGACCCATTGCACTCCAAGCTGCTTCCCGCCATCCGTCTCCAAGCTGCATCGGGTTCGTCTCCACGAGTATTCCAACCCGAGCGTCATCATATACAAAAACATATGCCTGGACTGCTGTCTGTCCTGGCGCGTCTGACTAGTGTTCTGCGATTGGATCACGTCCCTCATTCTTTCCGACGTCGGCTCGCTCTGTTATGATTTATCTGACACGGGCATTCACATTCTCGAATCTTTATTGTGTTCCTTCCTTGGAGTTGTCCTCCACAGTCCCCTATCACTCACTCGTCATCGATTTATCCTGGGTCACTGCTTCCATATATGGCCCAATTGGTTCCTATTCCTGACTCTCTGGCTCTCCTCGATGTCAGGGCATATTCTGACTTCATGGGCTTCGCTCTCATTGTCACGCCGGCCCAGGCTGCGCACCTACCCTTCACCTCGCCCTTCCTAATCCCTTGCCAGACCAGTTCAATCTTCCTCAGGCTTGCTTCCTTCCTCGATTTCAGGCATGCGGGCCGTTCGTTGCCTTGCACATTCATCTTATACGCAATTCTAAATTGCAACTGCGATTCTCGAGATCAAACATTTGTCAAACATCCCGTTCAACAGTCCGAGTTATGATCATCCACTCAATATTCGCACTCGCTCTCTCGGGGTCTTTCTCGGAGGCTTCAATTACATCATTTGGCGTGCTCATGCTACGAACCCACGGTTTTGTGGATCCGCATTTGCCTCCCTACCTCTGGTTTCTCAATCGTTCTTCAAGTACCTCCTTTCGTCCACTACGGGACATAATTCTGCATCCACACTAAGCTCTGACAGTGTCGGGAACGACACGCTCTTGTCTCGTGGCACAACTTCTGCATGCTCACCCGATGAAGCTCATCACATGCTATCCCATTCCACCCGTCCATATATTTCCTCAACAAGTTTCCTCCAGACTTTCGCAGCCTCAAATATTTGCGACTTGTCCGGGTTCAACCATTGTCTTTCACACGCATCGGGATATATGTCCGCGACTCACTCGTTCATTCACAATCATTCACTCACTCTTCTTTCACCATCACACTTTCACACACACTCTCCCGATGCCCAATCCCCACGAATCACCCGTACATTCTCACTGGTCCACGATCCACAATACGCACTAGGCTGGATCAAGTCTTTCATCTTTGCCGGCGGTCGTGCTTCTGCGATCGCGCTACGGCCTTGTCTTCCAATTTCTGGGTTTCTTTCCTGTCGTTTCCTTGCTTTGGGATTTGCCGGTCATTCTGGGGCCGCTTCGACATGACCAATGGCTGGCGCGTTTAGGTTTCCACCAGGCCCAGCTGGTCGGCTCGGCTAGATCACCCCCGTGATCCCTCATTGGGCTGCGATTAGTTCACTCATGGCCCGCTCTTCCCTTTCAGCTCGCTTCGTATTCACGTGTCCGTTCAACTTGAACCTCCTCACATTGTGCACTGCTGCAATCCCGATGGCTCCTCCATCTTTCATCCTTCCCTCTTCGCATCACCATGTGGGTACCTCATTCTTCCTGCATTGGGTGTTTGCGTCCCGTGGCTCCTGTCCGGGGGCCTCGGGCCCTCTCCTTGCCCTCGCGCGAGCCTGCGGCTCTGGGAGCCCCGCTCCTTTTGGGCTGCCTCGGGCTTCGTCTCGGTCCCTTGGTGGTCCTTGTGTACGGGTTTGGTCGCGTTCCGCCTCGTCGCTGCTCTGCCGTTCTCGTCGGTTTACCGCGACCAGCCAGCACGAGCGGCGCGGCCAAGCCCCCCCGCACACACACAAACCTTTCGCCTTGATCTCCTCCTGTAGACCTACGGTCTACCCGTCCCTGTCCCTGCTGCCCATATCCCAGATTCCCAGATGATCAGGATCAGCCATTATGCTTCTACCCTCGTGTATCCACGCCCACGACATGAGCAGCCTTGCCACAAAGAGACCTCCGAGGGTCTCCCGCCCCCTAGTCTTTGGCAGCTCCATTCGATCTAAAACTTGTTTTAGTCGTACCAGGGCTCTGCATTGGCGGTGTCATACACCCGAGACATTGTTTACGGCCAGGACCAGCCAGCCTGAGGATACACGCGATGCGCGCCTCGTTGCTGGGAGAGGGAGGAGGGAAGTCCCAATCAGGCAATAGCGGCGGTCCTGCGAGATGAATGCGTTTTCGTGGTGCTAGGGATACATTGGGGGGTGTGGGGTTAATTCTTTAATCTAACACGACGAGGCCAGCGTAACAGTCCTTCTCCAACTCCTTCCTCATCCGCCTCAGGTCTCTCTCCAGCCAAGTGCCTCCCTCGGCCACATCCTTCTCCCAATCCGACTTCTCCTCCTTGGCGACCTTGTTCTTCCCCACCTCCTCCGTCTCGCCCATAAACTCCCTGAGCAATGCGGGCGTAAATTCGCCCATCATCTTCACACCCTCCAGGTCCTTGGCCGGCTCCGGTGACCACTCTCCCAGATTCCAAAAGACAATCTTCGGCACCTCATACCCCGCCTCCTTGAACGCCTGCCCAATCAGGCCATAAGTAGTCTCCCACTTGACTCGCTTCTTCAGCCTCCACCGGGGCCACCGCCACCGCCACTCCCACTCGCTCTAGCCGCGGATGCACATCCCTCGTGAGCTTGACATCTGCTTCGTCTCCCAAGCCTCCACGCCCACCACGCACTCGTGGAATTTCTGATCCGTGAAGACGTACACGCGTTTGAGCATATCCTCCGGCTTGACCTTGTTCTCGATCGCCAGCGGGAGGATGACATGCATGAAAACGGCGTAGAGGTCCACGTTGCGCTGCCACGGAGCATTCCCCATGTCCATAACGGTCTCACGAAGGCGCTTCCCCGGATCCAGCTTGACGAACTCGGGGTCCTGCGAGAAAGTGATGAATCCATTGAACGGCGGTTTCGCGAGCTGAGCGAGGATCAGGGAGAGCGATACGGCGGGCAACACATCAGTGTGAACATAAGTCTCATTGCGGTCGCGCCCATGATATTTCAGGCACCCCATTGCGCCCATCGACCCCGAGGCGTCGAGCACAGCGATGGCATTCTCGACCGTCCTCGCCTCGCGCAGATTCTGCACCACCGTCTTCCACTGCTCCTCAAGCACAGGCCGATCCTCCTCCACAAGTGCCTCCCGATGCTTCTGCAGCTCGGGATACGCCGTATAGGGTGCCCTCAGCCAGGCCAATTCCCCGATAAGCTCGTGGGGCTGGAGCGTCGCTGCCGTGACAGAATCGACAGGCCGCCGCCGCCGCCCCTTGTCGATCGACACAAGGTATTCCTGGAAACGCTCGGGATCGTGCAGGAAGAAACGGTACTCGTTTTTCTTCATGCAGACCTTGCCGACGCGGTTGTAGGGAATGTCCGCCCATCGATTGGTCGACATGAGCATCTCTGGGACGCGAGTGGCTGCCCGGAGAGGGGTGAGGATCCATCGTCTGTAGAACGAGCGGAGGATGTCGGTCGCCTCGGGGGACTCGAGCGAGAGGTCCTTCAAGGCGGTGGGGAAGTATACGGAAGGGAGGGCAAGAACGGGACCATCATGAAGGATAAGACGGGCAATAGCGGTGGAGATGTTGGTGTGCCGGTCGTGCATGGCAAGAGGGCTTGGGGCCCACTTGGGTGCAAGCGAAATATCGTGGTCTTGGCCTGAGTAGAAAAGACGCCAGTCGGCGAGAAGGCGGTCGGAGAATAAGCGCGCAACGGCAATGAAGAGAGCCCGGTACTTGGGGTCCACGAGCTTGCGTTGTATACGGGTGTGATTTGGCACACCGACGGCGGCACGCCGCGTCTTGATGCCGAGCTTCTTGGGCCCGTGCGACGGGCTGATGCGAGGCTGGACATCTGGAAGCCCATGCAGAAACTTGGTTCTGCTGCGGGATATGATATTCAGCTCGTCAACGGTAGCGAGAGCCAGAATATTCAGGAGGTCCTTCCAGTACCCATGCGAGCGTTTGCCCTCCTTGCCGCGCACAGGGGTGACGAGAAGATGAAGATTGGCGATAGCGGTACGTGGATGGTGCTCGTACAGCTAGCCAAATGCACTAGAGCCAATGAGCACAATGAGCACCAGTTTGCATGAGGTGATCAAGCATGTACCGGTAGAAACCCTCCTTGTCTGGCCGTCTTTTAGTGTCCGAGTGCATGTTACGCAGTTTCCAGATTATCTTGAGCGTCAAGGCCGGGTCCTCCGCCCATGCCTAACTTGTGTCAACGACACCGAGACTGGAAGAGAGAGAAAGAGACGCACCTTGTCCAGAAGCTCCTTGTCCGTGTATCCCCATGCGTACTGCCAAATATTATTGAACGCAGCCAGCACTGGATCCTTCTTTGTCCTTGGGCGACGACGAGGATCACGAGAATCCCAGCCTGAGGCCTCCACTATCGGATTCCGCGGCCCAGCATCCTCGGGGAGCTTGGGAGGTGGTGACCCTGGTGGGATGAGAGTATCCAGAAAGTTCGGGTCGAAGAGTTCTGGAATTGCTGGAAGAGTCGGGTTCTGGCAAGACCGTGTGCGGGAGACATGGGCGCTGCTGCGATGAAAGCGAATGAGCGGGAGCAGTTGCCTAAACGGGCGAAGCGTCGGCCGAGCGAGCGCCATTGCGGGCGCTGCCCAGGCAAAGTCCAAGTGCGTTGCAGCAGGTGTGTTTCAGAAAGAGAGAAAGGAAAGAGAGAGAGAGATGATGCAAACGGAAAGCAAGAGGAATCAAAGATCACGGACGCGATCACCCCCATCATCTCTTGCTTCCGATCAGCACCATGGTCCTGACGCGGCGGGCTCACAGAGCCCGAATGCTCATAACCCTCTGGCTACCGAACGAGGTCCTCACTGAAATCATCCAATACGCGAACAGGCCGGACCAGGCAGCGCTTTGCCGCGTTTCGAGGCTGTTTCATGGGCTCGTTTTGCCCATCCTCAATCGAGCCATCTCTCTCCGGCTCGTGGATAAGGAGGGCCGACCCTATGAACCGATTTTGACGAGCCTTCTTCAGTCTCTCATCCGTAATCCCGAGCGTGCGGACGCTGTGCAGTCCCTGTCCTTTATTCGGTGCGTCTGAATCTTTGTGTGTGCGTCTGGAAACCCAGCTCACATAGATTTGCAGAAAGTGGGCTTATAAAGCTCCTGTCGACTATGATCTCCTGACCGATTCCATCAAGCTGATGAGGAATCTGGAATCTCTGTCTTTCAATGACTACCGCGAGCGTACCATAATTACTCGGTTGGCTTGCCTCAGCTTTCCGAACCTGTCGCGGTGCCGTATCAGGATGTCGCGCATCGGGGTCTCCGCTGCTATGGATCTCGCCACTTTTCTTTCTCAACATCACTCCATTGTTCGGCTCGTTCTGCGGATCCCTGGCATACAAGGCGGGGCCAACTCTCTCGAGCCAGGGCTGAATTTGCTCCCAAATCTGCGGCAATATCAAGGGACAGGGCTCTTCTTCGATAGGCTCGCTACTCGATACCTCCAGGCTGCTCAATTTCTGCTCTCAGAGATAGAGAGCGACGTACAGGCACTCAAATCAATCACCAACCCCCACGTCCCGTTTGTTCTGTCCCGCGAGTTTGCTTCGCGGGCATTGGATAATTCGATTCAGAAGATCTTGTCGCCCCTCTCTGTGGAGTTACCCCTCATCGGGAGTCTGCAACTGCGAGTATATGACATCCACACGGGTCCGTTGGGCATCGTCAGTCAACATCATGTGTTTGTGCGCATGTCGGTCTCACTTTATAATATCAGGATGCACTTCAATATGTCGCTGCACAGCTACCAAATTTCACCCAGATTGCATACTTTTCCTTAACCAGCCCAGAACTTGAATTTTTCGTCGACGCCGAGAGTGATCAAGCCGCGTTTGAAACGTGGGTGGCCGCTGCTTCCACTCTCATAGGCTGTTGTATAGGTTGGTAGAACCAGTTTCACTTTCTTGATATCGCACTCATCTGGGTCCAGGCAACGTCGCACGGAGGAAATTCCGTGAGGAGTGGGAGCCGCTGTCCGTGGAAGATTTCCATAAGCAAGCGGGATTCTCTGTTTTCGAGCCGATTTGGCCTGACGATGATTAATTTCTATGTGTTGCTTTCATTGCGAACGATCGATTCAACGCGTGTACTATTAACGGTGTATTATCCGACCCAATTCCCCAGAGTTCTTTTGCGAACTTGAAATATATCCCCACAATTACGCTACGGCTTTGAAAAATGCGCAACGAATCGTATGCGCCTTCATCCATCTTTTGCACAAGATCATTTCGGCTCGAGAATCGAAAATTGGTAAGTAGTGCGACTCGGGATTCAGTTCTCGAGGATGTGAGAGTTTAGAATCAGAATTTATGCACCACAATACGCCGAGCATTCAAGCATATTCAAGTACTGTGTAGGTTCGCTCCTCACAAAGAATGGTATGCACCAAATCTCTCGGACAGCTTCCCTTTTTGGGCTCGCGATTTGTGATCCGTCGTGGGGCTGTGTGATAATTATCTCTGCCAGCAACTGCGACGACCTCGCTTTTTTCTGTGTGCATCTTTATCGCTGGGCCATCCATTGAGTCAGCGAAACGAAACACAGACTTGAACTTTGCAAGGGCCGCTCACCCTTCTTTTCACGTCTCCGTTGTGCTCTCTCTCATCTGAAATCCGTCCTCGATTTTGCCTCGATCTCGATTTTGCCTCGATCTCGATTTTGCCTCGGTCTCGATTCTGCCTCGATTCGACTCATGCATCGGGATCTGCAAGTGCGCAACCTGGACCGTCTTCCAGTATCCATTCGGGTGAGCATTTTCCTCCTTCGTCGACGCCATCTGAGTGCGCGAAAAGCGAGTCGCGGCTCTTGCAGCGGCGGAGACACGTACCTTGGCTCAGGTACAACATGCACGGGCGCTCATGGACACACCCACACTCTCCAACTCCCAGCGAATGACATTTCTCGCCGTCTTCTTCCCCGTTCTCGACCCTGATCGTATCCCCCGCCTTGAAGAGGTATCTGCAGATGCCAAAATCATAGAAGACATCGTCTCTGCCTGTGTGGCTTTGGACGTGATCTTCCGGCTACGAGCAGAGGGCGACATTGGGTTGTCTTTGTGGCCGCGCGCTTGGCCTTGGGTCGAGTTTATCAGGACGCACCGCGACCATCTGCAAGACCAAGTTGCTTTCCCGCCAGAGATGTCCTTTTATGTCAACTTTACCCTCTTCATCGGAGCTTTCCTAGACCATCCGGCGACGTACGCGCTGATATGTGGGACGCCCGGCTTCTGGGCATGTCTCGTCACCGCCTGGACATTCCTGACGCAATTCGACAACTCATACGTGCGTTTCATGGTGCTCGACCATCTCAGCTGGTTTGTTACCGGCTCCGGCGTGCGAGACCACCCAGAGCGTCTAGCAGAGATGATAGACTCCGCAGGATCAATCATTGGCTTGGCCAAGCTCGTCGCTGATTTCCTCCGCATATTTGTAAAGCATTACACGGCGGCAATTCCAAACCCTCACCAGCACATCTTCCGTGTCATGGTCTTCATCGACGATGCAGACCAATTCCCTGAGGAATTCCCCGAAGGTTGCGCAGATGAGGCGAAGTCGTGGCCGCTCGGCCCGTTAAGCCTTGCGCTATACAACCACAGTGATTGCGCCCGGGAGCTTGTCGCCGCCGTCTTACTTCTCTGTGATAGACAAGAACCGGAGGTCGGGTGGGTGATAAACCACTTCCTGATGCTTCTACGGCGTATGCTCATAACCTCTCCAACGAGGTTGTGGCTCCGCGATTTGCTTGAAAGCGGGCTGCTTCGGGCTTTGATCCTAATGACACTCCAGTGCGATCCGAGGCTCAAGCCCCATGTCGGGTATTTCCTGATCGTGCTTCTTCCGGCCTCTCTGGTGTATTTCCGCACCGTTGTGGCATATAGGAATGCTTTGAAAGATGTTCAAGATCTGCTCTCTGGCGATGCCCTGAAGCAAACCCCGTGGTACCGCGAGGGTATCTGCAGATGGGAGGAATTCCTTACTTTAGCGGATGAACGCCTTGAGGTTTTGACGGCACATCAATCGTCGTCTTTCGAGGCGCAAAAGGCATGCGACAACTCAGAGGTGAGTTGTGAATTGTGCTTTGATGCACCGTCTCATATTCTTTTCAACAGTGTGGTTCAATAGGAGAATCATCCAGCCTCCGGCGATGTTCAGGTTGTCGGGCTTTTTATTACTGCTCCGTCCAATGCCAACGGAACGACTGGGAACTAGGCCACCGCAACGCCTGTCGCACCCACGACAGACTACTTCTTTGTAGGTCGTTCGGCAACTTTCCGGGATTCTTTCCGACATAGTCCTTAGCCGCACGCGCACAGCTGACCTTCGGCGAGCGGTCCTTCTTTCGTACTCTCATCCACCACAGATACCTCAAAGAAAGGCGCTTCATTTGCGCGCAAAAAATCCGCGTGCTCTCCGAATACGACGATCCTGCTGGGCACATCCCCCTCCTCACGCTCTTGGACTTCTGCAAACCTTCACCCGTTATTAGCGTCTACCCCGTCGACCCGAACGGTGCAGAGGCGCAAGCGCGGTTGCACGAGCTCTTGGACACGCACAGCCAGGAGTGGGAGAACCTCGTGGAGCGTGCCAAGTTGAGAGCGGGGTGCTATCAGTTGCATGGAATCCGTGTTATGCAGGGCATGCAAGAAGAGAACCTGACGAGAACCTGGGTCGTGCCACTGAGGACAGACGGAGACGAGCTTTTCGCGGGGTTGTTGAGGCTTTCACAGGAGTTGCGTCAAGGATTGCTGGGGGAGGAGGATCTGATGGGGGAGATCGATTTCTTGTTACAGGCGGAGGACAGCATTGTTGAGATTCATTAGCAATTTGTCTACCAGAGACTAGTGCGGCAATACGCTACGATTCAATACGAGCCCATGGTTGGAACCATCCCAGATTGTCTTCAAGTTTTACACTGCACTCCGAATATGTACACAAGTTCAACTACTTTCTCGTACAGCTGCTTCATTCTAGGCTGTTGACTCGAATCTAGTTGATACTACGGTCCCATCGGGCGATCCCATCCAGAATCCCATCCCACCTTCGAATGGGTACCATGTTCCTCAGATATCGAAAATACCCCATTTTGCAGTATAATCCGGCGGCGGCAGCTCAACCCACCGGCCCTTATCCAACTCGACCTCGAACCGCTCCAAAAAGTCATCGTGCGATGCAAACCAGCCGGTGAACCGCTTGGTCGTCATAACCCCCCACTCGTCGTTCGCTGCACCAGGCAAGTGGAAGTAATATTTCCCGCCGGCGTGAAATAAAAAGTGGTCGCCGTCGATTTCGTACGCGAGTGGGTGGATGATGGATATGATGCCCCAGTCGTTTTGCAGGTCATCTTGGAAGACCGAAACCAACGGGTTGCATTCCCAGGACTCCCATTTGCATGACCAACCGGGCGGAATGTTGGCCGACTCGGTGCGGTAGGCGTAATGATTCCGTGCGGAATCGTGTCGCTGGAAAGTGTAATCGTTTCGCTGGAAAGCGTAGTCGTGTCGCTGGAACGAATCGTTGTAAGTAGACGGTGCGGGTTGCGAGTAGGAAGCCTACCACACGACGGAACCGAGGGATAGGTAACTGTTTGCCTGGGGGAGAGGCAAATAGACTCTTCGCGCAGATACGCGCAGGCGGGCGAAACATTGGGCGAGCACAGCGTACGGAAAGGGGTACAGATGACCAAAAGTGGAAATCGAATCACAAGCGTAGATAATCTAATCTTTATCTAATTACAGACTCGAAAGAAGGAAAAGTAAAACTCATCAGAATATTTACAACAACCGGTTGAACGGCTATGAGCGTTAACGCTAACGCTATCACATGTTCAAGCGACTGCATGTACTATGTGTATCAAGTCAAGTCAATGACCTCGGTAGTCAAGTCAATGACTTCGGTAGTAAAGTCGATGACCTCAAGCCGCATGTAAGCAAGGCCAGATGCCCCGGATGTAAAAGCGTACATTCATTTAGTTCTTGTCCTTCTACATACACCACCCTCTAATCAAACATCTTCTTAAATGCCTTCTTCTCCTTATCCCTCTTCTCCTTTCTCCGCTTCCGGATCGCCGCGAGCTCAGACGCAATGGCCGCATCGTCAGGTACGATAGCGAGCGCCGCGACGAGGTCCTTCTCAGCCTCGTCCTCGTCTTTGACGATCGTGTGTGCGAGCGCGCGGCGGTATAGGGCTTTCGCTGTGTCATGTGTGAGTGTCAGGACGAAAAGAGGCAGAGACAACACACCCTTGTCCGCGGGACTAAGCTGTAGCGTGTTGAAAGCACGCGAGGCGCATTGGATGGCGATCTTGGCGTTGGTGGCGTTGGTGGGCTGGACGCGTACAGCGACCAAAGCCGAGTTGAGGAGCAAAGGCGCCAGGAGGGCGTCGTAGGACGCTTGGACCTCTTTCGCGTCTTCCGGGAGGAGGCTGTGTACGTCTAGGTAGCGGATTGATTCTGCAGAGGCGAATATCAGAAGGCTATATCGACAATTGGGTGGATGACGCACTTTGGTACTTTTCGAGGGCAAGGTCGAGCTTGCCCTCCTTGTAGAGGTTGGTAGCGAGCGCACGGAGCTCGGTGGCGATGCGCAGAGCCACGGCGGGCTCCTGCACATTGTTGTCGTCGTCCTCGGGAAAGTCCTCGTAGACATCCCCATCAGCACCCGCCGGCGACTCCTTCAAGCTCGCATCATCCGCCGCGAGGACGCCACAGTCGGCGATGACGATGGGGGACGTCGGAGCGTCGCCCCCCGAGGTGGGAAAGTTCTCGATCTGACGAACGATAGACTTGCCCTTGATGACCTCGCCGAAAACGACGTGCTTGCCGTCAAGGTGTGCTGTGGGTGCGGTGGTGATGAAGAATTGGGAGCCGTTGGTGTTGGGACCAGCGTTGGCCATGGAGAGGAGGAAGGGCTTGGTGTGCTTGACGGGGAAGCCTTCGTCCTCGAATTTTTCGCCATAGATGGATTCACCGCCTGAGATGTCGGGCTCGAGGGGTGGACGTGGACATCATAAAGACGACTCACCTGTCCCATTCCCCGCGGTAAAGTCACCACCCTGACACATAAATCTGCGTGGCGTTAGTACGACTCTGTAACTCGGCTCGTCGAGGCCACGCACGCCTTGATTACACGATGAAACCCCGAGCCCTTGTACCATAACGGTTTGCCCGCTGCGCCTAGGCCCTTCTCGCCCGTGCACAGGGCACCTAAAGAAGTCCAATCGTCGGTAATCGCCCCCAGACTCGGAGCACAGACGCACGGAAGTTTTCTGCAGTCTTGGGGACGAGATCCGAATACAGAGAAAAGACGACACGGCCGATGGGCTTGTCGCCGATGGTGATGTCGAAAAAGACGATGGGGCGGTCAGAGGCAGACGACATGGCCGTTGGAAGGAAGGGCAGGGCAGCAGCATTTTGGCGCTATGGAAAGTTCTAGGCGCTGATGGCAAGGCGCTGACGGCAAGGTGTACACGATCACGTGTGAAATTGCTACACGACAATACAAAGGGTATTTAATGCTGCCAGATAGCAGGATCCACGTTAAAGAAACCGGCTTGTTCTAAGGCGCATGAGTAGAGGTCTTGCACGGGACGATGACACTTACCAGCCCGGAAATCATCTGGAATCATGGTCGTGTTGTCGCCATTGAGCTGTATGACGGTCTGGTTGTCCAGAGTCCACTGCGTCCACTCGGGACGCGGGAATCCCAGCCCGTCGTTGGGCGTGAGACTCGTGGCGAACGACACCCAGTAGTCTGTCATAATCCGGGCGAGCCCGGTGGCCGACGCAGAAGTGTCGTTTGGCGCCCCAAAGACGAACAGGATTTCCGATCCGTGGCTCACTGAACCATGAATAAGATGTAACGAAGGAGGAGCAGGACGACTCACCACCCTGGAAAGCGGGGGACTCCGGCTGAGGTTGAGTAAACAGATACCCGTACGTAGCCACCGACGCCTTCGCAGCCGTCTCCATCCAAAACCGGCGTTGGGACAAGAATGATTGGTCTCCCACTGGTCCACGTCAAAAAATCGAATAATCGTCACACGCATGCATGGAGGTTTCACTCACAAATCGCTGCCGCGCGTTTAAACTGGGAACTGAGCCCGAAGGTTTCGTTTCCAGTGCCGAACGGCGATCCTATTCATTCCCCCATCGTCAGCTGTTGGGTATAGGGTATGCTGGATGAAATCACACGCACCGAGAGCAGCGATATCCGGGTACAATTCCAACACCCTCGCAACCGAGCTGTTGAGCTTCCCAGGGTCCGCAGACGGAGAAGCACCAGCAATGAGGAACTCGGCAATTGCCTCCGTCGAGTTGACTGTCGGGTCTGTGAAAATCGTGCCCTCATCCAAATTCGTGCCAGAGATGAAGGGAAGCTTCGCAAATTGCCCCTTGGAGAACAAAACGGAGGGTAACTCGGGGATGATTCCACCAGGTCCGTCGATGACGGGGTCCCAAGGGAACTCCTCCGTGGCGTCGGCCATGGCGGTTGCAAGTCCTTGGAAAATCTCCGTCGTGTTGGCTTTTTGAAGGCAGGCAAACGTGTCGGAAGACTGGGACAGAGAGGCACAGGATGGGACGCTGGCGACGAAATTTTGCCAGGCGGCTTCGCGGCGTTGAGGGGGGAAGAGTGCGGAGGAGGCTTGAGCCCCCGATTCGAATATCTAGAATCTATGAGCTGAAGTTCGAGATAAGAAGTTGAAACGCACGGCAGCTCGAGCCAGAGACTCAATCGGCGAGTTCAAGAACAAGATCGAAGTCATGATAGCCCCAGCACTTTCGCCAAACACAGTGACCTTATCCTTGTCTCCACCAAAGGCCCCAATGTTCAACTGAACCCACTGCAGCGCCGCGAGCTGATCCTTGGAAGCGAGATTCAACGCGCCTCGGTCGGCGGCTTCCTGGCCTTGAGGGAATCCGAGGGGTCCCAGCCGGTAATTGAAGCTGACGTAGATGACGGGCGTTCCCTGGGAGATGTTCTACAACAGGCCCTTGAGTAACTCGGCGATGTCACGCACCCGGAAAACACTCTGCAAAACGATCCCACTCCCATTGTAAATCGTTGAAAGGCCTTCGTCGAACCCGCCTCCGTAGCTAGCGGCGTGTTATTTCACCCCCAAGGAACGAACCACGGGAAGTAACTCACGTCCAGAACATCTGCAACGCATCAGACGCGGGTGTCGCGCCAAATTTCAGACAATACTCACAACAGGAAGATTGGCACCAGCTGACGTCCCCGTAGGCCTCAACACGTTGATACCCAGGCAATCCTCGGATACTTGATCGACCGGCAAATCCTGAACGTCGGATTACAATTAAAAGGCGGCCGGCGTGTGAAATAGAATCAATTGCAAGTCCATACCGTTTGCAGACACGCGAGCTTGAAAGCACTCGCATCGAACGTGCCAGGGTCAAGAGATGGTTTGAATACGGGGGGTTTGAGACGGAGACTTCCCACAGGCGTTTCTGCGAATGGGATGCCTAGAAGAAACGACGTTAGCGTTGAGCATGTCTGGACGACCCAAGGTCTGCGTACCCGCGAACAAATCCTGCCCAAAGGTGGGCACGTCGAGCCCCACGACGGTGGTATTGCCAAGCTGGACACTCGGAGCAGCGCCTGACGCCGACACTGACGAACGCAGAGACGAGTCCAAGCAGATGTAGGAGAGACATGACCGACATGTCAGGTAACGAGTCCAAGTCCTCGCCTTATGATACTTTTAAACGCCCCGTGGGGACTGCTTCCGGGAGTTGACTACGCTTCGCGGCGGCCAGTCATGGTCAGTCGCCGTCGGGACCAGTGAAATGCATATGCTAGCCGATCCTGAGAAAATACATGATGTCTTGGAGGTGAGTGAATCCCTCGTGGAGCGCTCTGGTGCTTCTTCGAATACGAAATCCATGATCCGGTGAGGCGCGGGGAGCTATAGGCTGCAGTCGCAATTCGGGGACGACTCGAGAATAAATCTTGGAGACCATGTCACATGTGGGACTCGTGTGGGACAAAGAGCTTGTCCTGCTGATCTAGTTGCCATGTGACTCTAGACGGAAAAAAGAATAGATCTTGGTAGGTTGATGTGCCCTGAACAGGAGTGTTGGGACTCTGGGAGAACTAAAGAAGAGAACTAGAGAAGCGAAGGGAAGACTGCGGATTCAGAAAGATGTGAGTGTTCTCTCGGGGATCTCGGAGTACCAAATAAGTGGATGATGTGCGCCGAGAGGGAAGCGAAGGTCAATTGACATGGTGTACGAAGATGTGGGATCAGTGATAGGGATCGGCACGGGTAAACCCGCGGGTATGTGGGGGTCTACCCGTACCCGTACCCGCGGTGGCTGTGTACCCGTACCCGCGGGTACGGGTACGGGTTACCCGCGGGTTGATGGCCGAGATGGCAGTAGTTTGGGGCCTATAGGATTTTTTCCGGCTGAATTGATGTGATTCAATGTTCGATACGGTGAATTGAACATGCTCACACTTCGAAACACCATTTCTCAATGTCAACACGGCATTTTGCCCGGCTTGGCGGCTTACCCGCGGGTCAAGGGTATCCAACTCGGCTACCCGTACCCGTACCCGCGGCGGGTGAACCCGTCTACCCGCGCGGGTTACCCGTACCCGTGCCGATGCCTAATCAGTGATCGGCGATCAAGGTACACGATCACGTGTGAGTGACTTGAGACTTGGCTGAGACGGTTGATTTATGCACTTTTATTCCAGCTAACTGCAAAATTTTGGAGCGCTCAAAGAAAAAGTTTACAGGCAATACATCAAGCTTCCTATGTAATGAGGTCTGCGCTCCACGGTCGGGGGTTGGCCCTAAGGCCTAAGACCTGAGGTTCATCCAAGGTTCGTCCAAGGTTCGTCCCAAGGCCTTAGGCCTTAATTAAGCCCTGAGGCTAAGCCTTACTAGTAGCTTGGAGCCTCATTCTTAGTGGTGAGTGGGTCCGGTTCAAAGAGTGGTTCGAACCTGAACCGAACTGAACCGAACGCCAATTCGGCGTTCAGGTTCGGAAATTTGCTGAACCTGAACGCAAGGTTCGGTTCAGCGTTTGAGCGGGAGTGTCCGCGTTCGAACGTGAACGCGAAATCGAACGCCAAAGCCGCCATGTCGAGACTTTTACTGTAATTACAAGTGAATTACCAATTTGATAGTCGACGGAATGAAAACACTCACCTAGTGAACTTTCATTCGACCAGAACCCAAGTCAGATACCTTGGTGGGTCAGTGCTGGCTGTCTGATCCGTCTTGGCGCATCACAGCGGCGCGACTTGTATTGTATGGGTACTCATAGATGGGCGATGCACATGTAGGAGTGAAGCAGGTGCTTTGTGTAGGCTGGTAAGTGCTTCCCCAACCACATTTGAGCCTCACCGCACTGTAATTTCCGCTTGGATTATGGTGAGTCAAATTCGGGGTTTGAACACGTCCGAACGCCGAACTGAACGCGAACGCGCGTTGTGGTGGGTGTAAATGAATACGGTTCGAAATCTGATTAGGTGTGTCGTTTACCACGGAAGACGAATGAGTGGGGGTTAAGTCAACCGTACGTCGTTAACCAAGTACGGACGACTCTCGAACCCACGAATGAAGAATCTGTTTGTCGGTTGGGAATGATTCGGGTTTCTGAGGAATGTGCAAGCTGGTTACACCCTTCCGCCGAAGTTCTGCAGTGGACTTAAGAAGTCTACAAACGCAGAGAATCAATGGAACAGTCAACGAAATCACCTTTGCATGTGATTCGAAGTGAAGAGCAGATGAGGGCGAAAAAGGCAGAAGAGCAAAATAGGTAGTATGAAGTCTCAAATGGATGAGATGGATATGATAGGATTGGAGTGATGATCTGGGGTGTTTAGGGTACAGGCTTTTATATCTACGGAATGTTCTTGGCATTCCAAAAAGTGGCACCATTTCCCGCAATAAATAAGCAGATTCGTAAGGCGAAAAGAAAAATGGGGAGGGAATGAATAGAAGGCGAGTCAGCCGCAGTCGATACACAGCCAATTTACTGTGCAAAAGGCTCTGCTGCCCAGTTTCCATGACGAAGATTTCTCATCCGCAGCATTTGGCAGTGCGAAAAGGTCAATTTGTTGGGGGGATTGGTAATTGAGGAATTTACTGGCCAATGAGAAACCGCGGTGGAATCCCAATTCACATAAGAATGCTGACTATGCTCGGAGAGTGTTGAAGGTGAGTCGTCCGTTTTGGGAATGCATGATCAAATCACGATGATCAAAAGTGATGCGCAAACGTCAGAATGCGTAGATCAGCATGATCAACATCAGAGTCGCCGATTTGTAGAACTTGTTGTGCAGCACGTGCGGTGGAAGTGAGGCAGATCATGGGAAACCAATTTATTGGTGTCACAGCGTTCAGGTTCAAGGTTCAGCAGTTTGCTGAACCGAACACTATGTTCACGTTCGGCGTTCAGCAAAAAGGCCCTCAAACGCGAACTGAACTGAACCGACTCATCACTACTCATTCTCAACCTCAGGCCAGACTCTGGCATCTGAGGGCTAAGGCCTAAACGGTGTTGTATCATTTCTCTTAGCTTAGACGCAATATCAAAGGCACCTGAGCTCTGGTTCAACTTGGGTCAGCTACAGACACATACTTAAGGCATTGATGCCTCCCGAGAAGATTTGGGTTGCCACGAGCGCTGCCGGCAACTCGGCTACCGGGCCGAGTACGGTACAGCCGTACCCGTACTGCCCTCTCGAGAGCCCCAATACAGTATGGGTACGGTACAGATGGTGCCGTACTTGACCATAACAGTACGGCCGTATACCGTATACGGTACGGTACGGTGCCGATCCCTAATCGTTTCGCGGTCTACTTCCAGGACATTGCCTACTCGGCCTATATATCTACTATACACTAGTTCGCGTGACGCTGCGTATCAACGTCCCCTTCCACTCACGTCCAACAATCTGGATCAATCTTGACCGAACTCTGGTCCTCCGGTCCTCGTCCGGATTTTCGCCCTTTGACTTCATTCCATCCTTCACGCACTCGACCTTCCTCCAGTGGAGATACATATCCATTCATTACCTTGTCCGGTTTCTCCAGGGTATCCACCTCCACCCTGTGGTCAGAGGTTTTTACCTTGTCTTTTTCTTCGTATTCATCTGGGTATACATCAGTGGGCATTTAGTAGATAAACCTCTGTACAGGTGCCATGTAACTCAGTTGGAATATTAATGTTCCTGGTCGACTTGACCTTGGCTGCTCCGAACCCTTTCTTTTGCTCTCCTCTTGTCTTCTCCTGTCTCGGCCGGATTACTTCCCTGGGAAGTAGCGTAGGGGACCCGGTCACCCTAGGTCTTTGTGGTGTCACCGGTTGGACTCCATCTCCCTCCTCCGACTTTTTGTCTGTCTTTGGAGTCCTTCATCCCGGAGCTCCGGTCATCCTTTGTCTGATTGTCCTTATCCGGGATTCGAGTAGTGATGGGTTGGTCCGGCTCACGTTCGCGTTCGGGCACCTTTTTGCTGAACGCCACGTTCGAACTTGTAGGACGTGTTTGCGATACAGGCTATAGCCCACAAATATATGTGATTGAGAGACTCCGAGGGAAGCACTGGCGAGCAAAGGTAGCCGAGACGCCGTCCGAATGGTGTGAACTACACCAGCAATGAGTGAAATCTCCAGAACGTCCTGAGTCACTCCTTGCTGTACTCCGAGCAGAACGTCTACTCGAAGCGTAGGATTGCTGGAAAACAACCGCTGGTTAATAACAATTGCTGAAGAACCACTTATCTTGTATCCAAGGTGCCTCTGAGCTCAGGAGGTTCAGCCATTTACTGAACCTGAACCCTGAATCAGAGTTCGGTTCAGGTTTAAACCGCTTCTTTGAACCGGACCCACCCACCACTAGATTTCAGTCAGCCTCGGATCCGGCACCGAACACAGGAGGAGAATAGTCAAGACAATAATCAAGAATTGGTTAAGAACATCATTAATCAAACAGAGGTACAAAAGGGAAGTCTCATATACTAAATAAAGTAGATGAGTACATATCTGACCTGAATTCTTTTTTTTTGTGTGTGTTTTTGGCATAGCTCCAAATTGTGCTGTAAAAGCGGAAGTTCCCCGGAGTTCTTGTAATTGCACTATAATTTGATGGCAGTGGCAGCTCAACACACCACCCCACATCTAACCTAACTACCGAGCACATGTTCCTGATTAACTGAGGCCCCCTGTTCTGTCAGAAGCTTTGCAATGTCAAGGTGGCCCTCATGGGAGGCGTGGTGCAGTGGAGTCTCGCCGTCTTTGCTGGCAGCATTGACTGAGGCTCCATGTTCTAACAGCAGCTTTGCAATGTCAAGGTGGCCTTTATAGGAGGCATGGTGCAGTGGAGTCTTGCTTTCTTTGCTGGTAGCATTGACTGAGGCTCCATGCTCTAACAGCAGCTTTGTGATCTCATGATGACCCTCATAGGAGGCATCGTGCAGTGGGGTCTCACCATCTTTGTTGGCAGCATCAACTGAGGCTCTATGTTCTAACAGGAGCTTGGCAATGTCAAGGCAACCATTCTGGGAGACGTGGTGCAGTGGAGTCAATCCATCCTGCTCGGCAGCATCGACCAGGGCCCCATGTTGTAGCAGCAGCTTTGCAATGTCAAGGTGCCCATTCTTGGAGGCATGGTGCAATCCAGTTGATGCATACTTGTTACCTGCATTGACTGAGGCTCCATGCTCTAGTAGCAGTTTTGCAATGTCATGGTAGCCATTCCAAGAGGCACGTTGCAGAAGAGTCCAGCCGTCCTTCTCATCAGCATTGACTGAGGCCCCATGTTCTAACAGCAGCTTTGCAATGTCATAGTGGTCTTTCCAGGAGGCATAATGCAGTGGAGTCCAGCGATCTCCCTTGGTAGCATTGACTGAGGCCTATGAGGTTATTTATCACAAAAAAATAAATGGTGGATGGTTGATGGTTTTGGTTGAATTATCATTGATGCTTCAAGGCCTGAGCTGCGAGAATGAGTGCTCGAAGCATGGTTGAGGTGCAAGGATCATGTGAAACAGATGTCAGTCGATGGTTGACGTGGGATGGTTTGAGGTTTCTGGTCTGCCGGGTGGTTCGGCCTCTCGGCTCGCACGTTCATCAAATTGATTGCCGGGAGCACATCACTGCCTCTGCTCAGCCGGGGCGGCACATCGAAAAACGCTGAACTGTGGGACACAAATGGAGACCGATCATCCCCCATCCGACTCTGGGTGGTTCGACTCCGAGCAATACCTTTTTCAATACTCTCTCTGCTGTCAGTTTACAATTTCCCTTTGGGTTCTTGGGTCATATTTCTGGAGACATCACACTGAGCCAAATCTCGGGCCGACTTCAGAATGTTTTGTTTGATCCGAATTTCGATGTGAGTTGGACAATGTCACGGGAAGACCCATAAACCTCCACCTTGATCGGGCAGTGAGTCCGAACTCAGAACCACAGCTGGAAGCACATCCATTAACCAGCTGGCTGGAACTGAAAACCTTGAAGCAAGCTAAGCAAAGAGGTCAGACCATCAAGCTCAAAGATAAACCATCCTCCAAACCATGAACCATCAGGCTCAATCACGGCAAAAATCCCAAACCATTCCCCACAAGGTCAATACCTTCAGTCAGAATCTCAACCATTTATTTGTTGTGAAAAATGCTCTTATAGAGGCCCCATGTTCTAACAACAGCTTGGTGATATCAAGGTATCCATTTGAGGAGGCATAGTGCAGTCCAGTTGATCCATTCTTGTTAGCCGCATTGACGAAGGCGCCATGTTCTAGCAGAAGCTTTGCAATGTTAAGGTGCCCATTCTTGGAGGCATGGTGCAGCGGAGTCCAGCCATACGTGTTAGCCACATTGACAAAGGTACCATGTGCTAGCAGAAGCTTTGCAATGTCAATTTGTCCATTCTTGGAGGCATGGTGCAGCGGAGTCCAGCCATCCTCAGTATTGGCAGCATCAACTGAGGCCCCATGTGTTATCAGCAGCTTTGCAATGTCACTGTGACCATTTTTGGATGCATGGTGCAGTGGAGTCCAGCCATTTTTGTCAGCAGCATCAACTGAAGCGCCATGTTCAACCAGCAGCTCGGCAATGTCAAGACAACCATTCTGGGAGGCATAATGTAGCAGAGTCCTGCCATCTTTAACTCTATTGATAGCATCAACTGAGGCCCTGTGTTCCATCAGCAGCTTTGCAATGTCAAGGTGGTCATTCCAGGAGGCATAGTGTAGCGGAGTCCAGCCATCCCTGTTGGCAGCATTGACTGAGGCCCTATGATCTATCAGCAGCTTTGCAATGTCAAGGTGTCCATTCCGGGAAGCATAGTGCACCGGAGTCCAGCCATCCCTGTTGGCAGCATTGACTGAGGCCCCATGATCTATCAGCAGCTTTGCAATGTCAAGGTGGTCATTCCAGGAGGCATAGTGCAGTGGAGTCCAGCCATCCCTGTTGGCAGCATTGACTGAGGCCCCATGATCTATCAGCAGCTTTGCAATGTCAAGGTGGGCCTTCCGGGAAGCGTGGTGCAGCGGAGTGCATCCATCTGTAGGAATGCACACCGTACC